>BPLR01011909.1:0-67685 GCA_021605095.1 Caerostris extrusa | reverse complement strand
TGTGCTAATTTCAGATAAAATTTAAGTATGCAATTTTCCCAAAAATACTTTTTTCATATCATTTATATTGTGTTTGCATCACGATCCATTATATTTTTCTACTACAACAATGTTAAAAGGTGATCTCTCGGTTGAAAAAAGTCTGATGTGAGAATAAAGTGTGAATCATGGTATTGTTTTTATTTCATGCGTGAATAGAACCAATTTCTAAAATTTCAGTTACGTTTAGTAGCTCTTAATATAAACAAGCTCTAATACTGCTTTAATGTTAGCTTTTAACACCTTTAGATTCATTGTATATACAAATTCAGCTTGCAGATAACAACAATATTACAATAACGACTATATAATTCGAGCCTTTTTGCTAGAATTTCACACCCCGTCCATTTGTCAACGGACAAAAAGAATTCGCGTCCAGTGAATAGCACCAGGTTATCAAGCGGGGGCAATTTCATAATGTTCTTTCCGTCCTGCACAAAGTCCGACGTCCAAATGGCTTCAATGAGTTCGGCCACCGCAGCGGTGCCATGCAATTCATTTAACTAATTAAAAAGATCTTAAGGGCTCTGCACATTTCCGCCATTAGAATAGCAATGATGATGAATATTTACTGCGGAGATAACCCTGGACCGGGATGTGACATTTCCGCGACTCGTTTGAATATTCATGGTTGAACAACGTGTAATGTCTTTGTGGAGGATTAGGTCGCGATTAATCGGCCTGTTGTGGGGGGTGGGGGAGGGGCGTGGATGCTAAACGGATTATCGAATTATAAGAAGCCGGGGTAGTTTAAAAATAAGTGCCGTTTGGTTCGTGGGGACATCTCGTGCTAAGTGGCAGCCGACACTGGTTTCGCCCAAAAGAATGTTTGGTATATAGAGTCTGATGTGAGGAAAAATATATTTGGTATATGGAATCTGATGAAGAAAAATATTATTATATAGAAATCGACAGAAAAATAATTCATTGATAATATTTTATATACCAAATATATTTTTCTTCATTAAAGTACCAAATATATTTTTTCTTCATCGGATTCTATATACTATTAAGAAAAATATATTTGGTATATAGTATCTAATGAAGAAAATATATTTGGTATATAAAATATTATCAATGAATTATTTTAGTAACAAAATATGTAATGAATGTAAAAATTTATGATAAGGAATAATTAGTATGGATAAGGAATAATATAGTATGCAAATTATTATAGCTTTAGGAATTTTTTTATACTTCGTCCTTTATAAAATTAAGATAAATATTGTTCTTCATCAAGATTTTCAATGAAATAGTTGTAATTAAAATATGATAACTAGCTTGAAGATTTTGTTTAATTCAAACAAACTAATTTTTTCTGTGTTTTGCAACAAAAAATCAAGAGTTAATTAATGCAAACTTCAGCAAGAATGAAATTGTTTTATCGCATGGATGCTCATAAAATTATTTTAAACATGTATATTTAATTAAAGAACATATATAAATAATATTCGAAACATAGAAAAAGCGTGAACTTTTACTAGCTGTTTTAAATAGGTTTTTATTATCATTAAACATTGTTTATTTATATGAATATCAATAACTTACTACATTTTTTTTATTCAACGTAAGCTCAGAAAACAGACAAGTGCAAAACCAATGTCATTTTAATCTAGGTGCAGACTGCTTAAAATAGAGAACGTCGGGCTTCATGACTGATAAACATGTCATACAATCAGAAAGGGATCCAGAAGCCATAAGATTGATTTTTCCAACTTAGAAATCGGATTTCTTATGTGGGTTTTTACAGAAAAATAAGCAGATATGCGTGCTCTGACAATGTCAGCTTCCATTTAATATAAATATAATACTGATATCCTTATGATACAAAATATTAACGGCATTTACACTAATTCTTAATTACAAGATTTTTATTATTATACAACTATAATTAAAGTAGTCTAATTGGGAATGATTGTATAATAGTACAACCTGTAAACTAAAAATTATCAAGAAAATCTTGAAGATTATAATTTTTACAAAAAAATATCAAGCTGTTTAAATTAAATTTTATTTTAAAAATTAATGAAAAGAAACAATGTTTCATAAACAGTTCTATAAACAGTAAGATGGTAGACAAGCAGTAAGGTAATCTGTAAGGTGGCAGATTGAATTCGGAAAATTCAGTCTTTAAAGAAACCCCAACAAATAGAGTTGCTTTTGTGTAAAACTAGAATAAAACCGATACAGTGAAAAATATTTCAAAGCTCAGTTTATCTTAAGATAGTTTTTAATTCAATTTTATTTCACTTTCACATTCATTTTTTAATTCACTTTCTTTTGAATTCAATTTTTTTGCCATAAAATTAAACCTACATTTATCAAATCAAACATGACCGTTACAAGCAATAAAAACCAAATTACTTCTCCGTATGCAATTCCAATGAAATTTAACATTACTTAAGTTAATTGATTTTGGTTTGTCGATCTATAGTCATTTATGTACGCTTTTAGGCTAATTTGTCCTGGACCTACAGTTTAACGTAGATTGCGAACCACATTAGCTTATCCACAGCCAAAGATTCGAACCTGAAATAACAAAGCCTAGAGCGCTACCCTATTGGCCGTCAGTCCTACAGTTTAACGTAGATTGCGAACCATTAACCATGCCACAGCCAAGAGATTCGAACCTGAAATAACAAAGCCTAGAGCGCTACCCTATTGGCCGTCAGTCCTACAGTTTAACGTAGATTGCGAACCATTAACCATGCCACAGCCAAGATTCGAACCTGAAATAACAAAGCCTAGAGCGCTACCCTATTGGCCGTCAGTCCTACAGTTTAACGTAGATTGCGAACCATTAACCATGCCACAGCCAAGATTCGAACCTGAAATAACAAAGCCTAGAGCGCTACCCTATTGGCCGTCAGTCCTACGGTTTAACGTAGATTGCGAACCATTAACCATGCCACAGCCAAGATTCGAACCTGAAATAACAAAGCCTAGAGCGCTACCCTATTGGCCGTCAGTCAGTCTTACAGTTTAACGTAGATTGGTGAACCATTAACCATGCCACAGCCAAGATTCGAACCTGAAATAACAAAGCCTAGAGCGCTACCCTATTGGCCGTCAGTCCTACAGTTTAACGTAGATTGCGAACCATTAACCATGCCACAGCCAAGATTCGAACCTGAAATAACAAAGCCTAGAGCGCTACCCTATTGGCCGTCAGTCCTACAGTTTAACGTAGATTGCGAACCATTAACCATGCCACAGCCAAGATTCGAACCTGAAATAACAAAGCCTAGAGCGCTACCCTATTGGCCGTCAGTCCTACAGTTTAACGTAGATTGCGAACCATTAACCATGCCACAGCCAAGATTCGAACCTGAAATAACAAAGCCTAGAGCGCTACCCTATTGGCCGTCAGTCCTACAGTTTAACGTAGATTGCGAACCATTAACCATGCCACAGCCAAGATTCGAACCTGAAATAACAAAGCCTGAGCGCTACCCTATTGGCCGTCAGTCCTACAGTTTTAACGTAGATTACGAACCAACCATGCCACAGCCAAGATTCGAACCTGAAATAACAAAGCCTAGAGCGCTACCCTATTGGCCGTCAGTTCTACAGTTTAACAAAGTAGATTGCGAACTACATTAACCATGTCACAGCCAAGATTCGAACCTGAAATAACAAAGCCTAGAGCGCTACCCTATTGGCCGTCAGTCCTTAACCATACAGTTTAACGTAGATTGCGAACCATTAACCATGCCACAGCCAAGATTCGAACCTGAAATAACAAAGCCTAGAGCGCTACCCTATTGGCCGTCAGTCCTACAGTTTAACGTAGATTGCGAACCATTAACCATGTCACAGCCAAGATTCGAACCTGAAATAACAAAGCCTAGAGCGCTACCCTATTGGCCGTCAGTCTTACAGTTTAACGTAGATTGCGAACCATTAACCATGTCACAGCCAAGATTCGAACCTGAAATAACAAAGCCTAGAGCGCTACCCTATTGGCCGTCAGGCCACTAGTTAACTCGAATAACAGAAATGACAAAGGTGATTAGGCAGATAAAAAAATACCATTTATACCAAATTGAACATAATCCAATACCTCTTGATTCTATAATCAATACTATTAAGATTTTTATTATACAAAATGCCATATCAAGAATCACAATTTCGTACTGGAACAAAAGGAATTTTCCCACATGCATACTTAAAAAAAAAATAAAGAAAAGTAAAAGAACCCCCTCACCCTTTCTTTCCTAGAGGTGATTCCTTAAGACGCCGGAAGGCGTCAAGTAAACAAACAATTAAATCCCTATTTATACCAAATTGGGCATAACTCAAGAAATCTTTCGACTTGAAATCTATACAAACGGTATAGACACCTTTTTTAAATAAAATGCCAAATCAAGTATTAAAACAAAAAAAGAATTTTTCCCTCACACACACACATTCTCTCAATCACTGTAAAAAAGACTAACCACCCCCTCCTCTTCCAAGAGGTGATTCCTTAAGACGCCGGAAGGCGTCCACCAAAGTAAACAAACAATTAAATCCATTTGCTGCAAGAATGTAACCGATGCCTTCACTTTGGAAATGGGAGGACAAGTTATTTTTTCCACTGGCGTCTTCTCGCAACAGAAAAAAAAGCAGGCAATCTGCAGCGAGGGTCGGCCATCCCGCGGTGACAGATAAGTGACAGCTTTCTGCGGAGATGACTTAAGGGAGCGGTGATGGAAATAACTCCCCTCCGATTGTATCTCGTCACAGAATATCCCCGTTGCTTCCGATCTCGCTCATGTCGAACGTCGTTATCATTAGCTGGAGGTGCGGTTTCTGCGGTTGAGATGAAGAGATCGAAATGTTTCTCTGTCTGCTTTGCCCGGCTGGGAAGATCTCTTCTTTTTATTTTGATTCCTTCTTTTTCTTCCTCTAAGTCTTACAGTATAGATAGACAGACGTGTTCTGGGTGGGCTGCAATGAGTCATTTGATAATTATGATCCATGTTATGATGTCGTGCAATGTCTTCCAAAATAAGAAAAGGGGAAATATTTATAAGATAAAAATTTGTATGCTATGTACGGCAGCAATAATGTTTAGTTTATTTTCTCAAGAAAAATATTTGAAATATTTCATACGAAAAATGTAGCTAATAAACTAATGTATGATAAATATTTCGTCAAAAGAAGTCTTTTGTTTTTATTTGAATTAAAAAACAGTTGTTACACTATCTTTGTTATATTTTCAAATTATTCTTAATTAATGTTCGTTGTTGTAGTTGTTGCCCTAGTTGTTGCCCTATCACTCATGTACGGAGGGAAGAGAAGGGTAGCTTCTGTTGTGATGGAGCACCAGTAGGTAGACATCTAATTAGGCTCCGTGTTGCTGAAGAAGGAGGGCAGTGTCTTCCGGGAAGAATATCAGGGCTGAACTACCACACATTTGCATATCATATAGGAGAAAATCCAAAACACTCCCACCAGGTAGTCCGACTAAAGAGGCAAGATGCTGAACATCAAAAACGTCATAGAGGTCTCCTCACTTTTTGAAACAGTGTTTACAACAAAGACGCCATTAGATAGAACATCCTCCCTAATTCTCGCCAGAGGTGCAATATCTGGTTAAAACCTTTTTATGTTCAAATTGTAAAATATAATTTCTAATATGAATCATAAAATATTTTACTTTCCCTATTTATTTCATCTATTACAGTATTATTTTTATACATATGGACAGTGAAATAAAGTAGTATCTTAAGTAGTTAAAATAAAAGAAGTATCTTAAGTTATAAAGTTAAGCTTACTTAAACGGTCTATTTATAAAATGAAAAATTATTCGACTACAATATTAAACGAATTTAGTGTATTAATTTGCTCTTTTTGTTTATTATTGCAACTATTATCAATTACTATTATCGATTCATTGTATTAAATATAAAGTAACATAAATTGATTTCTATTAACAAATTGAACCCAAATAATAACTACAAATTTAACGTAATTAAGACATAAACGTATTTGCATAAAATAGGGATTTTTTTTTGAAAAGAAATGACAGAAATTAATTGCTTTTCCAAAAAAAAAAAAAAAAAAGAAAGAAAACTTAAAAACCATATTTTTTTTCTAGACAAAGTGCGAAAATAATTATTACAAACGTATCAACAACAACAAAAAGCACGATAATCTTACAAAAAATTTATTTATTTATTGTTAGTATATTTAACTATCACAGATCACATAAGAAGGCAAAAGAAGATGATGATGGTGGCAAAGAGTGGCTTCATTAGAAAAGGGTTAGCCAAAATGAAAAATCAGTAACACACGCCGAGGCCCCAGGCAATCGTTTCCTGATCTCAAGAGAGAACCTGAGGAGATTATGAGATGAGAGTACATCCCTCAGAGTCCAGGCTGCACCTGCCATCCATCAATGTCACCCCCCTCCGCCCACGCTTTAAAAAAAAAAAAAACACCCCCACCCCCATCCCAACCTTAGGAATCACCTGAGCTAAAGTGTTTCCCTTTTTCTATTTATCTCAACCCCCGTCCCCCTTTCTTTGCCTTTTCCAGGCGTCGATTTATTCGAATTGTTCCTTTTCTTCTTTTTAGTTCTCGCATTTTTGCCGTGCACACAGATCAATGATAATGTGATTAAGTGACGCACTATTGAATACGCAGTCTCTTGTGCAAATACAGGCGTCCTGTCGCTTGTCAAGATTGCAAGCTTTTTTCTTTTTCCCCTTTTGTTCCAGGGCCCCTCTTTAAAGTCTATTCAGGTCCAAGGAAAGGGTGTTCTTTTAGTTTTTGCTCGAAAACTGCTTTAGACCTAACCCAGCGATTAGTTTCTAGTAGTTTCGGAAGATGTTCCTTGCTAAGGATTCTCCTTGAGCAAAATTTGAAATCTTGTCTTGTTACACCTTATTATATTTAATTTCGGAAGAGGTTCCTTGCTAGGAATTCACCTTGAGCAAAATTTGAAATCTTGTCTTATTATATTTAATTTCGGAAGATGTTATTTGCTAGGAATTCTCCTTGAGCAAAATTTGAAATGTCTTATTACGCCTTATTATATTTCATTTCAGAAGATGTTCCTTGCAAGGAATTCTTCTTGAACAAAAATTTGAAATCTTGTCTTATTACGCCTTATTATATTTAATTTCGGAAGATGTTTATTGCTAGGAATTCTCCTTGAGCAAATTTTGAAATCTTGCCTTATTACATCTTATTATATTTAATTTCGGAAGATGCTCCTTGCTAGGAATTTTTCTTTGAGCAAAATTTAAAATATCTTATAACACCGTATTATGTTTATCTAAAGGATTAAAACACAAATAGAGGATAATTATTTATAATAAAGGTTTTCACACAGACACAAGCTATGCTTATTATTTATAATATAGGATTAAAATCTAATGCTTATCATGTTAGTGATTGTACCACATCAGATATGTTCAATCTGATGTAGAACGAATTTGTTTTTAATAAATGAATGAAATTGGTTTGGTTTGTCGCTCTACTGTCATTTTGTGCACACGAGGGCTAAACAGACAGGGAACTACAGTTTAAAGTGGATTCCGAACCATTAACAAACATTCCATGCCACTGCTAGAATTTAACCTGAAGCTTGTGATACCAAAAGCCACAGCGCCAGCCAATCGGCCACCAGATCGCTAAATGAATGAGAAGAAAACTTATTGAAAAAATTTGATTTAATCTATAACTAGTTATGTTGAAAAATATTGTTTTGAAATTAGTATGTTGAAATCTTTTTCTTCTTCCGTGGCTCAACAAGGCAAGTGGCCAGAATATTGGTAGAATTGCCTATTGGCAGATTTCGAGACATGACATATTTTCTTTTTACGGGGTTGAATAGTCAGCCTTACGCCCAACGCTCAACAATCATATTAAACCAAGACCTACGGTTTACCTATATATATATGTATATAAACAAAAAGCATGAACACAAAACCCAAAGAACACAAGAACAAATAAAGAGTGAATTAGAAATATCTTAGCATTTGCAATTCAAATATCCGGAGCCGTCAACTAAATTTATGAGTTGGAATATTGTAAATAAGGTGATTCGTTCCTCAAAACAGTTTAATTGGACAAAATGGTTTTCTATATTAAATCAATACATCTAATAAAACACACAGTCATTTGCAAACATGCGCTTTGAGGACATATAGAAGGAATTGAATACTATTGGATTTATTACAAAACTTAATTAATATAATAACATTAAAATATTACTAATAAATTTGTACAGAATATTTTCAAATAAAAATAATTCGGTAAGGTATTTTGTTTTTCAATTTTCGTTGAAAACAATTTTGAAGTTAATTTGAAAATTATTTATGTATATATTTTTGCGGATTCTAAAATCTTTATTAATTTGCAATCAGCGTATTTCCTTTTATAATTAAATTTAAAAGGAAATGTATTGAATTGATAATTAAATAAATAATGGTATTTAGATTAGTTCTGTTTTTATTTTCAAACGATGAATGATAACATCATTAGGAATATTAAATTAATACGTAAAATCGAATAAAAGAAAATTTTAATTACGATATATTGAAAAATTCTGTTTAATTAGTTGCCGAAAAGTACTAAAAACAATTTTCAATTTCCTCATCAACAAACAGATGTAAATTTCAAATAAATGAAGCATTTGTTTTTTATTTTAGATTCAGGAAATAATTGTTCATTTAATCATGCTTTGTCAATAAAAAAATTGTCAATTCCGATCGACTTAATTATTTTCCATGACAAAGGGATGACTCTTTGTGATCTTAATTTATCAAGATTTTATATTAATTGATAAGGATGCTTTGAGTGGAAAATACTGTAAAATAAAAATGCGTAAGTAAAATAATTAATTATAAATTAATTAAATTATTACTAAATTAAAAATTTCAATTTTTTTTCAAATTTATGAAATATCTTTACGGAAATGTCTACAATAACTCTATAGTCTTAAGATAACTTAAAGGTCTTCAATTTCTTCAATACATACCTTTCAAAAATTGGCCCTCTTAAAAATACTATGACGCATCCAAATTAGCAGAAATAATATCGCAGCACTACTAGTATTATTTAATTATGATGAATTAAATGGAAAACAACATCGCGATATTAATTTTTCACCTATAAATGTAATAATCCAAAATTATTATAGTTAAACAAATACAATATATTTTAAAATCAATGATATTTAATCACCTTTTCGATATTTTTACTTATGGCCCATGATTGAGGTTGTTAATATCACATTTTGATATATAGTAGTATCAAAGAAAATTCAATTAGACAATACTATTGTTGATATATGTTACTTTTCACAATTATTGACAAATATACTCGTTTTTCAAAAAGTGCTAGTAGCATCTGCCGGGAATGGAATCCTCACTTTCTTGCATGCCAGAAGTAATGCAGCTAGCGAAGGTTAGCGATTGCTATCCAGAAGGAACGCAGCTAGCGAAGGTTTTGTGACTGCTAACATGACGTGGTGCATTTGATAAGGTTGTTAATATCGAATTTGCATGTCGTATAAGAGAAAACACAACTAGACAGTGCTATTGTCGCTGTGTGGTACTTTTGCCACCAACACCTACAAGTCAACTTGTAGGTGTTGTTGGCAAAGTACGTTTAAAAATGTGCTGTAGTATCAGCAAGAAATTTAATCCTCAACTTCTTGTACACTAGCCAACGAGCTCTATTTCTGGCACGACTGAGGTTGTCAATGTAGAAATGAAAAAAAATTGAGCACCTTACTATTTATTGAGAAAATTAGCATTTGGGCAATGTCTACTAAGAACCATTTTGGAAATACGATCCACCTTTCTTTTTCTCATCCATAACACTTCCTTCGACATTCAATCTTAAGCCGCGTTTCTTGAAACATGATACCAGATGCTTTCGACGGAGAGGAAGAAAAGACTAAATTGCTCCACTAAATGAAACAACTTGGGGCACGTGCCCTTGGGAGCCCTCCCCCTCCAACCTGACCTCCTGAACTCTGAATCCAGAATACCACAAAATAAAACATCATCGGAGTGGTTTCGTTTGAGGCTTTGCCTCCCCGCGTCCCAGAAGGGGGTACCAGGGTGGTAACTATTGATCGGTTTCTGGAATTAAGGAACAAATAGGCGTTTCGCTCGGTGGAACTTATTGTTCGGGGTCGAGGTATGGGGGTGGAATTTAATGCATACTGTTCTTTAAATGGCTTTCAATGGAATGATGGAATGGCTCTTCTTCTCCAAGGAGTTGACGAAGACATTGAGCATCGGATATTAATCATAAAACGATACATTCATTTACTTTATGCTTTGTTTATGGGTTCAGATGGTATGGGATATTTTTGATTATATATTTTTGGAACATAATGAGCAAGTAAAAGTTTACATCGGCAAATAATAATAGATTGAAAAAAAAAAAGATGGCATAAAAAAGCAATCAAAAATGTGAAATAATTTTGTGACTTTGGTTACGATTTCTGCTAATTTTCTGTATTAATTATGTTTGCTTTTATATTTATTCTGTGATATGCAACATTATATTTCAATGACAGGATTAGCTCAATAATTTAATTTCGTAGATCTTGATATTACAGAAGAAAATTATGAAAAAAATTTGGTTGATATAAGAAGTGAAAATTTAGAAATTTTAAACAAAATGAGAATTTAAATATGTTTATTTCAAATTATTAATTAATTGAATGTTGATATTACAGCATCTATGGGAAATTTTCATTTATTTAGCCACTTTGTTTATCATTAGTTGTTTATATTTTGATCATCAATTCTTTAGATCATTTTTTTTTTTTTTTTTTTTTTTTGAGTTTCATAAATTTTTATAATTTAAAATACAAACTAATGTACTATAGTTAAAAGCATTTAAAAATGGTAGAAGTATTATTATATTGTTCATTTCATAGTAAAACATTATATATTAGAAAATTATTAATATACATTACAAAAATAGCTTCTATTACAAAAATATTAGAGATAACTTTTCCTATTAACAACCTCAGAGGGATAAATGGCCTTGCCGTTTTTACATACAAAATAATTAAAATGTAACGAATCATTTAACACTAAATGCAGAGAGAAAAATATAATTTTTGGAAAGCTATTTTTTTTATTGAGAAACTGTCACTTTTAGGTATAAAAATATCTGAAATAACAGCAAATTCGATATATTTCTAAAATTAAATTTTTATTAAATTAATACCGAATTCGTAAATTTTCTTTTTTTATCTTAACTATTTATTATTGTGTTTCATTAAAAAATTATTATTAGAATCCTAATCCTCTGGGTAATACAGAAATATTTCTATAATTGCATTCATTTTAATATCGAAAGAATATAAGATAAATAGCAGAAATACACCTTTAACTTTTTTTCAGAGCATTAGACTTCCATAATAAATTTATTAGAAATATGTCTGATGTACTTTTCCTAATAAATACGCCTACACTGCAGATCAAACCGACTACAAATATTGAATGCTGACAAATTTGATATTAGTTCAATTTCCTCGAAATATTTTTTATAAAAAATTTAATCGAGATACCGCGAAATGATCTCCATTATTCAAAATCAGAAATCGTCCACTGAAAATGATTTGCTCATAACGTGGGGCCCATTTCCGTGAAAAATATCCCTTTAGAGCAGCGCAGATAAGAATTGCCTCCCACAGAGTCGAGATGGAGAATTTCCATTACTAATGATTGCACACCCCGGGAATGATATATTAACGGTCTTATTTCCAGATGCAGGGCTGCTGTCGTGGAATTTCTTAATCGCGCCCTCAGGAAACTGAGAAAATCAATGATGGGATGAGAAAGGGAAATTATTTCTCATTTCATTCTAATAAATAACTAGCTTCCTATGAATCGTATATATTAATATAGCTCTATTAATTTATACATAATGAGAGCACATTAAAAAAAACAATGAGAACACATTAAAAAACAATGAGAACACATTAAAAAACAAATAGAACACGTTAAAAAACAATGAGAACACATAAAAACCAAGTAAGATAAACCTTTAATGTGTTCTCAGCGCCCTTTTTTATATGTGAGAAAGGAGATTCTCATTTTTTTTAAATAACTAGCTTCTATGAATCGTATATATTAATATAGCTTATTTTTAACATAATGTTCAAAAAACAATGTTAAAAAACAATGAGAACACATTAAAAACAACTAGAACACGTTAAAAAACAATGAAAAAAAAAACAAGTAAGATAAAACCACATTTAATTTAATTCCTCAGCTCCCTCTGGAAACTGTGGAAAATCAATGATATGATGAGAAAAGGAAAAATATTTCACATTTCATTCTAATAAATATCTAGCTTTCTATGAATCGTATATATTAATATAGCTCTATTAATTAATGCTTAGTGTATTACTAGGAGAACACATTAAAAAATAAGTAAGAAAAATCACATTTAATTTAATTATTAATTTAATCGTATATATTAATATAGTTCTATTAATTTATATGTAATTAGCATGAGAACACTTTAAAAAACAAGAAAAACTACTTTTAATTTAATTACTAATTTAATATCGCCCTCAGGAAACTGCAAAAAACAATAATATGATGAGAAAAGGAATTTATTTCTCATTTTATTCTAATAAATAACTAGTTTCTTATGAATCGTATACAATAATATAACTCTATTAATTTATGTGTAGGGTATTTATTTTCCATGAGAACACATTAAAAAAAGTTATAATGCAAGGCTGATAAATATACGTACGCCCATAAATATATGAAGACGGGTTGTTTGTCTCATTGTATAAAATATCCTGATGACAATGTAGTATGTAAACGGTTTTGGGAATAACGAGATTTGTTCAAGCAGCTTAAAATTTAAGTAAAAGTATGACAATAATTTCTATATTTTTAACAGGATAAGGATTATACAACACATCCTAATGGAAATGTAGTACAAATCGGTTTTGAGAATAATCACATTTGTTAAAGCAGATTAAAATTTTGAGAAAAGTATGAAAAGTTATAGAATAATTTCTATATTTTCCACAGGATCAGGGTTATACAAGATATCCTGATGACAATCGTTTTGAGAATAATGTAATCTGGTTAAGGCAGGTTAAGATTTTGAGAAAAGTATAATAAATTATGGAATAATTTCTATATTTTCCACAGGATTAGATTTTAATAATATTTTTTTAATGAAATACAATATTAATAAGTGAGTTAAGATGAAAAGAAAATTTACGATTTCGGTATTTATTTATTACATTTTATTTATTCTATGCTAGAAATTATTATCAATCAATCAATTCTAACACTTATCCTAGATAGAAGATACATATAATAGAATATTATGGATCTATGTAAGATTAGAAAATCATTCATGAACTCATAAATGATTGTATCATATGTCTGTGCAGAAATGATTATCAATCAATTAATTCTAATACCGATCCTAAATAGAAAGAAACATATAAAATATTATTGATATATGAAAGTTAGAAAAATCATTCATGAATTAATAAATGTATCATAGTTGATAAATGGTTAAGTCTATATTAAAAATGATTATCAATCAATCAGTTCTACCATTGAGCCTGGATAGAAGAGATTTATTAAATATTATATGTAGATTAGAAAATTATTCATGAATTCATAAATGATTGTATCATAATTGGTAAAATGATTAAGTCTATGCTAGAAATGATTATTGATCTTGGATAGAAGAGACATATAAAATATTACGGATATATGTATTTTAGATATATGTAGATCAGAAAATCATTCATAAATTCATAATTGATAAATGGTCTATGGTAGAAATGAGTATCAATAATCAATCAATCAATTAATTGTATCACTGATCCTGGACAGAATAGACGTATAAAATATTATGGATCACATGCATTTAAAGAACTGTACCAAAAATACTAAAGAACACAAAACATTTAGAACATTAAAAGAGAAGATTCACATGACCCAAACTTCAACACAAACTTCACAACGAAAACTTTTAAACCCAAAATAAAATATCACTCCATTCCTGACTTTCATCTAAAAAAAAATGCCATCCGAGGTGAAACAATGTCTCAAGCCAGAAATGAAACCTCTTATAAAGATTTTGTAAAGCCGCTAAGAAAAACGAGAATAACTTCTTGCAGAGAGAGAGAGGGTGATCGATAAAATGTACTTCCATCCCTTTTAGACATGAGGTCGCAAAGAAACTGCGATGAAACCATTAAATTCACGTGATTTAAATTTGACAGCTATAAAACAGACCGAAGCGACCGTGCTCATCGATTGGCAAAGGCCATTTCCTCCTTTGAAAAATGATTCAGTCCACGAAAGAAGGAAAAAAAAAAAGAAAGGAAGAATAATAAAAAGGGTGGAAAAATTTCGACTCCCACCAAGAATTAGTAATGTGGTCTTTTACAGTCGATATGGAACGCAAACTGTTGCTGTTGTTGTTAATTTTTTTTTTTCTTTTCTTTCTTCCTTTGAAGTGTGTGTAAAATGGAATGAATTAAGGAGTGTTATTTAAAGTTCAGTAGAATCGATGAACAGATGTCACTTGGAAAATGAACTGTTTTTGTAACAAAAGAAATCCTTTTATAATTTTTATCATTTCATTTGTTTTTTGTTTTTTATCCTTTATCATTTCATCATCAGTGTATCGTAGTAGCAAATGAACAATGCACTTGTTTCATGGTGTAAAGTATATACTAGTTGATTTTAAAATTGTTGTTTTGAATTATTCAATATTTTAATGATTTGCAAGATGCTGTTTATAGTATAAAAAATAATCACCATTTCATAAGATTTTTTTACCAAATATTTTTGAAATTAAGGTAAAAGACAAATATTTTTGGAAAAGCGAAAAAGAATTTTCTAGCACAATTGAAAAAAATTTTTCATAAAAAATTAATGTTATGATTTTAGATATATATATATAACGTTTTATTTAAAGGGGAAAATGTTATGGATTTACAATGTAATAAGAAAAAATAAAAATTTAATAGGCAGTTACTAAGCCGTTAATTTATGCTTAACATGAATGAAATATCGTTGGTAAATGATATTCAACATGACTCATTTGGCAGTACTCAATATTAAGGATTCACAATGTAATTAAGAAAATAAAAAAAACTTAATAAGCAATTATTAATAAGTTAATTTATGTGCAACTTGAATTAAATGTTTTTGATAAAATAATATTCAACATGCCTCTTTTGACAGTGGATGCACAATGTAATTAAGAAAATAAAAAACTTAATAGGCAATTATTAATAAGTTAATTTATGCTTAACTTGAATGAAATATCGTTGATAAAATGATATTCAACATGACTCATTTGACAGTGGATTCACAATGTAATTAAGAAAATAAAAACTTAATAGGCAATTATTAATCCGTTAATTTATGTGCAACTTGAATTAAATGTTTTTGATATAATATTCAACATGCCTCTTTTGACAGTGGATGCACAATGTAATTAAGAAAATAAAAACTTAATAGGCAGTTATTAATCCGTTAATTTATGTGTAACGTTAAATTAAATATTGTTGATAAAATAATATTCAACATGCCTCTTTTGACTGTTCAATGATGCACAATGTAATTAAGAAAATAAAAACTTAATAGGCAGTTATTAAGTCGTTAATTTATGTGTAATGTGAATTAAATATTGTCGTTAAAAGAATATTCAAAATAACTGATTTAACAGTACGCAATGCGACAATTATGTCAACCCTCTTGTCTCACGATATATTCAAATTTAAGTTTAAATTTCAGAAGTTTGGAGTGACAATTATAAAAAAATCCAAAGGTTATTATTTTTATAAAAACATTTTTTCTTCTTCATTGGTGCATACAGTTTCACCGTGAAATGTTGCACCAATGAAGAAGAAAAAATATTTTTGGATTAAAAATTTAATAAAATATTAGATTTTTTTGTAATATTTTTATATTTTCATATTTGGAATGAAAATATAAAAATACTTTTAACTTCTTAGTGTTAGAAAGTTAAAAAAATAATTTTATGTAAAAACAGATGCCTTATTTAGAAACAGATTTGTGCAAATTTAAAAGTGATAATTACATTTATCTTTTTTTCAAATAGGTTATTTTAAAATATTTATAGATTATTTTTATTGAGCATAATAATTTCCCAAATTTCTCATCACTATCAACCTTTCCTTCCATAAGAACGCTTTTGCAACTGGAAAAAAACCCAGCATCTTGGATAATAACATAATAAAGCAAAGCTAACAAGCAAAGCTAATAAAGCAACAATACAGTTTATTACGACGAGCAGATACAACTGTGCTACAAAATCTATTATCTCAGATACAAACCGTTCTTTCTTGGCATTATTTCCCTTACAGGCTTTTTAAAAACATTTTTTATAAACAAAATGATGTTGAACCAGCTATCAATCTAACTTTTATTGCTAATCCACGATAATTTGACAAATTTCTTATCACTATCAACATTTCCTTCCATAATAATATTCCACTGGCATAAGAACGGTTTTGTAACAAAAAAAAATACATCTCAACTTTGATAATAACAAAATAAAGCAAAGCTTAAGCAACAATATAGTTTATTACGACGAGCAGAAACAACTGTACTACAAAACCTATTATCTGAGATACAAACCGTTCTTTATTGGCATTATTTCCCCTACAAGATTTTAAAAACATTTTCTAACGAAGCTGATGTTGAACCAGCAATCGATCTAACCTTTATTGCTAATCCAACATAATTTCTTATCACTATCAACATTCCCTTCCACAAGAACACTTTGTAACTGAAAAAAAAAAAATCAACTTTGATAATAACAAAATAAAGCAAAGCTTAAGTAATAACATTGTTTATTATGACGAGCAGAAACAACTGCGCTACAAAACCTATTATCTGAGATACAAACCATTCTTTCTTGGCATTATTTCCCCTACAGGCTTTTAAAAACATTTTTCTAACGAAGATGATGTTGAACCAGCAATCGATCAAACTTTTATCGCTAATCCCACTTAATTTGACAAATTTCTTACCACTATCACCACTCACTTCCATTTTATTAAGCACAGGGTTCATAATTACAGCAATCAACCCAAGCCTGAGCAAATTAGGCACTTACACGTCTCACAAGACAAAAATTTTCTTCCCACACGAGTTTTCTTCGTAGATGAGTGTGGCATCAGAGATATACCAAGAAAAGAGTTAAATGGATTCCATCATCTTCGAGGCAGACGATGTTAAAGGGGGTGGATGTTTCCTGGATGTTAATGGGCCAGGAAGTTTTAACAGCACCTGAGACCACCAGAGAATCGTTAGGCCGTGACTTTTTGAGGGCATGTTAGGCACGCCAGTAGTAGCAGCAGCAGCGTCTTTTTCTTTATCGATGCCGCCAAGCGAATTATGTCTCGGAATCGGGAATTAAGGTGCACATATAAAGGAGAATCAATTCTGAGTTTCCATGATTTCGGATACGTTCTATCTAATGTTACTACTATCCAGGGTTTGTACAAGGCAGACATTTGTTTTCTTCCCCGTAACGAATGTGGAAATTTAGCAGTACTTTTTATTATTTTATAAAATAACGTTTATTTGAATAAGAACCTTTTCCAATGTGAGAACTTTGTAAGTTCAAAATATGAATCTTCTTTCACATTAAATTTTCATTATGTTTTCTATGCAATAGTAATAATGAAAATTTTCAATGTTCAGTACTATTAGGACTATTATGACTTATCAACGTTCAATATTATTAGGACTATTATGAAATTTCAATCTTCAATACTATTACTACTATTCTGAATTTTCAATGTTCAATACTATTAGGATTATTCTGAATTTTCAATGTTCAATACGATTATGACTATTTCAATGTTCAGTATTATTATGACTATTATGAACATTCAATGTTCAATACTATTATGGTAAAATTTCAAGCGTATTTTTCCAATAATAGTGTGTTATATAGGATGAAATATGGGCAATTCTGCTTGTTTCTGATAATCATAGCTGAATTAGTTTTTAAATCTATGAATTTGATGCATTATAATCAGTAGAATTGCATCCATCTTCCTGTATGCTAGCTAGCAGAAACCAACATTAAACCCTGGGGCGAACTATTCGAATAAGAATCAAATACAGCTTAAATAAGGTGGTTGAATTAAATATGAATTTATAATTTACCAATTCATAACCAATATTAGTATAGATAAAATATGCTGCAAGCCACACTGTTTACATATTAGATAGTTATTTTCAATAAAACCACATATTTTAAGCTTTTACATAGTAATTTAATTAAAAAAAAAAAAGACACAATTTAATTTTAAATCCAGTTAGGATACTTTGGTAACTAAAATGTAAAAGAAGAAAAAAATATGCAAACATTGACGAGTTATTTATTTTAATTTTTCCTATCCAAACTTTTATATAAATGGACATTTCTCTTCTAACTAAAATAAATAAAATTTTATTTAATTAAATTTATAAATTCATGTCACTACTCTAAAAGCAAATTTTCTCGTCATTTCATATTTATTTTTGTATCGATTAATTGCCTTAATTGTTGTCCATGCATAGTAAACTTTAGTTAGCGTAGAGTGCAAAAAGATTGATGGTTTAATTTTTGATTAAATATTTATTAAAAACATCTCTTTTTCTTCACTGGCGCAACAACCCCATGATGGGACAATGCAGTCTGCCTACTGGCAGATTTCGAGAAATGAAATGTTTTCTTTTTACGGCTAAGGGTTTCCATCCTTGTGCCCTATAGTCATATTAGACTGGGACCAACGGTTTAAAGTGGATTCGAACCACTACAGATATCCATGGTACAGCCGGAATCGAAGCCTGTGATACCGAGTGCCAGAGCACCAATCACTCACCCATCTGGTCGCATTTATTACAATCACTGCAATAATTAAACAGTCTACTCTGTAACAATAGATCGTATCAAAAGCTGGACTGCATTGTTATTTAATATGACATGTAAACGTAGAGCAGTTGTTTGGGATAGTCAATTTGGTCGATCAATTTTGGTTACGAATCACTGAAAATTTCATTATTAAATAAATTTTTTAAAAGGTTAACATATTGGACATTTTTTTTTCGTTTAGCTACGTTAGCATTTTACTAAAATACAGTTATCCATTATAAATTGGTTAACATGAACTACAAGAAAATAAAATGGTGTAATTTTTAATTTAGCTCTCAGATTAATTAATTTTCTATAAGAAAAACGATGGAAAATAGAGTTTTAATATTCTAATCAATGTTAGAAATCTGTGGACTCAAGAAATCATTCAATATAAATAAAAATAAAATGCTTAATTTTTAATAAAATATTTGTAAAGAGTTAACAAAAAACAACAGAAAAATAAATGCTTGATTTAAATAAAATATTTGTAAAAGTTAACAAAAAAAAAAAAAAAAAAAAATACAGAAAAATAAATGCTTAGATTTCAATAAAATATTTGTAAATTTGTAAAGAGTTAACAAAAAAACAGAAAAATATATGCTTGGATTTCAATAAAATATTTGTAGAGAAATTAACAAAAAACAGAAACATAGATACTTGGTAGGATTTTAATGAAATATTTGTAAGAGTTAACAAAAAAAAAAAAAAAAAAAAAAAAAAAAAGAAAAATAAATGCTTAGATTTCAATAAAATATTTGTAAATTTGTAAAGAGTTAACAAAAAAAAACAGAAAAATATATGCTTGGATTTCAATACAATATTTGTAGAGAATTAACAAAAAACAGAAACATAGATACTTGGTAGGATTTTAATATAATATTTGTAAAGAGTTAACAAAAAAAAAAAAAAAAAACCCAGAAAAATAAATGCTTAGATTTCAATAAAATATTTGTAAAGAGTTAACAAAAAAAGATCTATAAAAATTTTTTATTATTGACATTTACTAAAGAGCGTGTCTGAATCGACTTTTCTTCAACTGCAAAAGAAAATTGGAGCATTTGACTTAAAACGAAAATTAATTCAGCCCATTCTCAAACGGAAAACACCATACATTAAATATTCCAAAAGCACCCAAAGCTTCACCAAACTTCACAACACTAACACATCATAAACTTTTCACACAAATATTAAATATATTTATGAAGATGATCCTCCTGTGTTGAGGAGCGATCTATAAACATAGCTTAGGAAACACTCTTTTACAGCCTTCTTCTAGGACAGGAAGTCGGTGGCCGGAAATGGCGATCGCGTGAGACGCCTGCCCAATGAATATCATAGGTCATTCTGGTTCATTCAATAATGATGCCCATCATTCATGAGCGGTATAAAAGTGGACTTCTCTCTTTTTTTGTGCCATCATATTTTTCCTTTTCCTAGCATATTGCCGAAGCTAGTTCCTCTTGGTCATTCCATGATTTTTGTTTGGTCATCTCTGTGCAGTTTTTCAGTAAGATAATGGAGAATTTCCTGGATAATGTTGTATGTGGGATGCAATAGATAAAATAAAATGTTTGTCGTTATAGATGTCAAGTTAGTATGTGTGTGTGTGTGTGTGTGTATTTGAGTCTTAGTACTTTTTATAAATTTAAAGCTTTATATAAAGCTAAGCTTTCTGTCTCTTGTTTAGTAACTAGAAATAAATGCAAATATTTTGGCCTAATTTTAATGAAATAAAAAATATAAATATTAGGGCAAAATTAATGTATTATTACATTACATTTTTTTCTTCTAATAATTTATTTGATAACATTATCGATATTTTACATTCACTTAATCCAATTTTAAAGCTCTTTGATAACTTTCCCTTCAATATGTTACTAATTGAACTCATATATTAGGTTATTTTTAGTCTGGATAATTTGATTATTCGTGCGATATCTGATTATTACTTAAACAAGCTAAAGAAAAATTAAAAAATAAATAGATATATAAAAGAAAATAGAAAGAGAATAAAAAGAAAAATAATAAGAAAAAAAAAAAAAATGTCGAATCAAAGAGATGAAAGCAAAACAAGTTGGAAAATTACGAAATGTAATCGGCTGGGCCGATATACAGATTACCCATAAAATTCAGAATTTCATGCCAGAGCAAAACACATAAAACAGCCATCTTAAACAAACAAACGACGTTATCAATCAATCATATGAGGTAATAAATTGTGTTCAAAACTCAGTTATCGTTCAAAAAACTGAGAAAGGAAAAAAACACATGTGAAGCAAATTAAAAAAATAAACTAATAATAATATTTCTGAAAATTTTTAAAAAACTCTAGATTTTCAAACGATTTTATAAAAACACATTTGAAACAAATTAATAAAATAAACTAATAAGAATATTTCTTGAAAAATTTAAGAAACAATTTCAAACGATTTTTATTAAACAAATTAAAAAATAAACTAATAAGAATATTTCGTGAAAAATTTAAGAAAACTCTAGATTTCCAAACGATTTTATAAAAACACATTTGAAACAAATTAATAAAATAAACTAATAAGAATATTTCATTTTTAAGAAAACTTTTTCCAAACGAAAAAATTTAAACAAATTAAAAAATAAACTAGATTTTCAAAAATTTAAGAAAACTCTAGATTTTTTAAGAACACATTTGAAACAAATTAATAAAATAAACTAATAAGAATATTTCGTGGAAAAATTTAAGAAAACTCTGGATTTCCCAACGATTTTATAAGAACACATGTGAATTAAATTAAAAAATATAAGAATATTAAGAAAATTTCTCTAGATTTCCAAACGATGAAAAAATTAATAAAATAAACTAATAAGAAACCGTGAAAAAATTTAAGAAAACTCTAGATTTCCAAACGATTTTATAAAAACAATAAGAATATTTCATTTGAAACAAATTTTATAAAATAATCTAATAAGAATATTTCGTGAAAAAATTTTTAAAAATTTTATAAGAACACATAATTAAATTAAAAAAAAATAAACTAATAAGATTTCCAAACGATTTTATAAGAATATTTCAAAAATTTTTTAAAATTCAGATTTCAAACGAAACAAATTAATAAAATAAACTAATATTTTGTGAAAATATTAAAAATAAAAATAAATAAGCCAATAAGCGTTTAAAGTGATCATGGAAATGAATAATCTCTCTCTACTCAAAGCAATATCCATAATTTCAAAGGTAATAAATAAAACACATATATTTTTTTTTTTATCATATATAAAACATATATGTACAAAATATTTACATGTCTAATCACTATTAATCACACATCATTAAATGCATTAAAACTCTACTAAGTAATAAATTATCAGGTATTAAATATTTAAGACATTTTTTTGTTAACAAATGACTCTGGCATAAAACCAAGTTTAGTAAACTTTACATACCCGATAAGACTTTACGCGTCGCAATCAGTGTCGCTGTTCCGTGACGCTATTTAATGAGAAGGGGAGGCCAGCTCACCTATGCAAAGCCGCCATTTTCTGGGTAATTGATATGTGATCAATCTCATTTGATCATGCAAACAATTGACATAGGATTAAGGCTGATTTGCATAAATGACAGAAAGTCATGTTTTTGATAGATTAGGGCTGGCAATTAATTATTTTCTGTCAGATTCGATCGACTCCTATTTACGTCTAGTTCGTTCTTCTTAAAGTAATTGATACACTGTATTGGCTAAACTAATATTTAACGATGCATGTATTGCGTTAAATGAAAGTCAGTCCCGTCATTAAATAATTTGATAAATTCGGTATTGATTTTTTTTTTTATTTTAAGCAGAAATCATGTTTTTCAGTTATTAATGAAATATTATTGGACATTTTTTTAATTTTAAATACCGAACAAAATTAACGATGCATGAATTGCGTTAAATGAAGTTGAAATTCAGTCATGCCAATAAATTTGTTAAATCCGGTATTGATTTTTATTTATTTCAGGCAGAAATTGTTTTTATTAATGAAATGCTACTGGATTTTTTTTTTTAATTTTAAATACTGAACGAAATTAATGATGTATGAATTGCGTTAAATGAAGTTGAAATTCAGTCAAGCCATTAAATAATTTGATAAATCCGGTGTTGATTTTTTTTATTTCAAGCAAAATTTACGTTTTGTGATTATTAATGATATGCTATTGGACACTTTTTAATTATAAATACCAAACAATATATTTTTTTGTACATTATTATCTGAAATAATTAATCGCAATTATTTAAAAAGAAAATTATCTGAAATTATTTTCAAGGATAATGTATGTACATGGTCATAATAAATTCGAAATTGAAAATAATTTCATTAAAAAAATCAAACACATTAAATAGTTGTTAAACATTCTGTATTATATAAATGAAATTTAAAAAAAACTACGTAAAAGTAAAAAAAAAATTCTGGTTAGTAATATAAATAAAAAGGTAAAAGATCATTATTTTCAAAACAAAAATTATTTGAACAACAATACTTTAAAAAAAGATTTAACTAAAAGTTTTCAGAAGACAAAAACTTTAAAAATTAACGGGAAAAAATAATATTTTTTTATTTTTGAAATTATTTGAAATAATTTTCAAATTATTTAAAGAAAATTATCTTTAATGTAGGTACATGTTCATAATAAATTCCAAATTGAAAATATTTTCACTAAGAAAAAAACAAATATTTTAAATAGTTAAATCTGTATAATATGGATGAAATAAAAACTACGTAAAAAAGTACAAAATCTTATCTGGTTAGTAAAATAAATAAAATATCATTATTTTACGACAAAAATTATTTGAACAACATTAAATTTAAAAAAAGATTTTTTTCTGAAATCAAAAAACTTTTAAAAATTATTAAAAAAAAATTTTTTTGTACAAATAATTAATCGTAATTATTTAAAAATATTTATCTGAATTTTATTTCAAATATGATGTACGTACATGTTCATAATACATTCAAAACTGAAAGTATTTTAAATAGTTAAATCTCTATAATATGGATAAAATAAAAAAAACTACATAAAAGTAGAAATTCTTCTCTGGTTAGTAATATAAATAAAAGATCATTATTTTATTTGAACGACATTACTTTAAAAAAGATTTAACTAGAGGTTTTTCTGAAGTCAAAAGTTTAAAAATTAGAAGATCTCTTAAAGTCAACTTTGAAAGAAGAGATGGAATTTAGTAGGTATTACGGTTACTTAATTAGTATTCATGAATGGTATGGAATTTAGTCCTCCTTAAATTACGTTTTCTTTCGAAGTTTAAGAGCCTTAGTCGGTTTTTACTCATTTTAAAAATAAAGTAGCTCAGATATTAGCTAGGTCTTTGTGTAAAGTTTTATAAATAGCTCATGTAAGCTCTTTTAATTGTATTATTTTGGTTAAATTTTTATTTGCATTTTTGGTAAATAATTTACATAATTGTCTATTTTCTGATCAGAATTTTAAATATTTTAACTTCATTCTTTTCTATATAAATATAGAAATATTCGCATGTTTTTTCTATATAAATATTGATATATTTTTTTTCTATATAAATACATAAATATTCGTATGTTCTTTTTATAAATGCTTAATTTAATAAATAGTCGCATTTTCTGTCAATATTTCGATAGCATTAGCAATTTTATTTTTTTTTGTTTAACAATTAAAATGTTTCCCATAAAATTAAATAATTTTAAATTTAATATTGATTAATTAACTATTACTGATACTGATAATACTATTTATAATAAAAAAAATGCAAAATAACAGAAAATAAAATAGTAATTATTTTGTTATAGGTATAAAATCAATAGATTTTATAAACATGGAATTTCTTTATGAAACATTATATCTAAGTTTAAAATGATAATAATTTCAAGATTATGAAAAGAATTATTGAAATACAACCTATTTTTAAAAAATTCTGAATCTCAAATAATCACTCTAACGTTTACAAAAAGATTGCACGAAGCTTGAAGGTTAGGGAAGAATGCTTTAAAACCTGGTTGAAGCTATAAAATGTCATACTTTTTATGTATATCACATATTTCTCTAAAATTACACACATTTTTTCTTCTAAAAAATATTTACTTTGAGGCTGAAAATTCAAAATGCCAGAAAGTATATTCACTCCAGTGTTTGCAATGCATGATTTCGGCTATGGTTCTGATTCGATTTTGAGGAAGGAAATTCTTCACCCTTACAAAAGTTCAACAAGGTTCTATTTTGTTTTCAGAAGGGGCAACCAATCAGAAATTGCGATGAAAATTCTTTTTTGTCTGTACCAACTGTACAGTACTTGTGGGTTGTGTTACGCGTACTTCCAGCCTTAAGGTGTAAGTTTAGGAATTTCAATCATATGTACCGTTAGAAATTCCACCTCATTCGTATTAACTCAGTTATATGGAATATATATACCTCAATTCTGGGGAAAATATCCATTCTTTTCTATTGAAGACTTTTTTTTTTTTGGTTTCAAAGCAATATAAATAATTCAACAGAGTCCGAGTTCAATCTTACAAGATTTTTTTTTTTTTTTTACATTCCTACTTTTTCTCCTTAACCCCAACTGTGAAAAATTCATGATGTCTATATATTTCTTATTTTGAAAAAGTGGTGCATCCACATGTTTGGGCCTCTGCGTCAGAGACTAAAAATAGTAGGGGGCCTGCAGTTTTAGAAGTAGTAATGAAATATTTCTCAGCTTTGAAGTAGAGATAGATAGGCTCTGACGTTTCTTGATAAACTTTAGAGAGGTCTTTAAATGCATTTATGAAATTTGTTACCAAAACTGTAAAATAGTATTATTTTATAAATTCTAGATAACCTTTATATGGATATTAAATGTGAATTTAATTTGTTAAAAATACTAGTTAAAACATTTTTTTAGAGGCCTCGTCTGCCTCATAATATATTACAGAATTCCATGGGAGGAAAAAAAAGATATATTCGATTCTGGAAAGGTTCGATTGGTTTCAAATTTAACATATTTGCAAATCTGGAAAATCTGCTTCTCAAATCTGAAGTATTTGAAACTAGTATTAAACAATTTTATAAATAATAGATAACCTTTAGACAGATATTAAATATGAATTTAATTTTTTTTTAAAATTTTAACAAATTAAAAACAATTTTTCAGACGTTCGTGTTCCACGTAATATATGTATTACAAACAGACTTTAATGGGAGTAAAACAGAGATTGTTCTTTTCTGATAAGACTTTTAAGTTTAACATATTTGCAAATTTGGAGGGTTTGCTTCTCAAATTGTAAAATATTTGACGCTAGTATTAAACAATTTCAAAGTACTGGATTTTATATGGATATTAAATGACAGTTTAATTTTTAAAATGATTGTTAAAAATTCTTTTTCAGAGGCCCCGTATTTCTACTTAATATACTACAAACAATCTTTAATGGGAGAAAATAAGAGGTTTATTCTATTCTAGAAAGACTTTCAATCTTAACATATTTGCAAATCTGGAAGGTTTGCTTCTCAAATTACAAAATTGTTTAATACTGGTTTCAGTTATTTTACAAAGATTTGATATGGATATAACATGCACTTTTAAAAAAATGCTAATTAAAAAGAATTTTTTCAGAGGTTTCGCGTTCTACATAATATACTACAAACGGACTTTAATGGGAGGCAAAAAAGAGTTCACTCTATTGTGGAAAGACTTTCACGTTTAACATATTTGCAAATCTGGAAAGTTTGCTTTTCAAACTGTAAAATATCTGAAGCCATTAAAAGATATTTTTCTAAGTAATAGTTATTAATCAAGAAATCTAACCCTTGATGAGAGATACTCACACATGCTTTTGATATTGCAGTAGAATTTGCCCTTTCTGGAAAGGAATGACTACAAAGTAATCGGATAATGGATTCAAATATTAGCTTTCTCTTACAGTTAACATTCGTGCGTCATCAAAGAGGTGGAGAATCTAATTACTTTGGCGTAAAATTTTATGAGGATTCATTTAACAGAAGTGTGTAGAGCTGAATTGATAACGCGCCCTAAAATATAAATTATTTTAATTTAACAACCTGCAAACTACGTTTGTATGCATTTATTTGCTTTTAAATGAGTAAGAATTTAATGTTCATAGAAATTACTTTGATTGCTTCTAGGCTGGACTTATTTACATTGTTTAAAATTACATTGTTGTCATTTAACAACTACTTAAAATTAAAGTTTTAATTAAGTCCAATTAAAATTCTATTTTCATACATAACTTTCTGATGGTTTCAAATCGTACTACTTTCTTATTTCAACTTATCATTTACATTTATCAAGAATCATTTATCGTTTATCATTATTATTATTATTTTCCTAGTAACAATATTTTAGTTTATTTATTTGCAAATGTATTTGGGCATTTTATGGAAGTAACATTCTAGAAAATATATTAATTAAATCAAATTATTATTTAAAAATTGTGAAACTTCAAAACTTTATTTTGTTATAATAATTTAAAAAATATGATAATCATTTAATGCGAATGAATTATAATATCTTATTATAAACATTAGTTTATATTATTCTAAAAGATATGTCAAAAGTTTCTTTTAAATTTCGAAAAGGAATTTATTTTTACATCAGGCATTTTTTTAATTTAGTATTCTCTTCATTATACAAACATTCCGAAGAAAATGTTAAGAAACGTTATGAACAAACGTTAATGATGTTAAACGTTACCGTTATGAGCAAACGTTAATGATGTTAAACGTTAACGTTATTATGTTATGAAAAAACGTTAATGATGGTCAACGTTAATGTTATGTTATGAACAGACGTAACATAACGTTTAACGTAATTCAGTTAAATTTAAATGTTAACGTAAAAGTTATGTTATGAACAAACGCTAATGATTTTAAACGTTAACGTTATGTAATGAACATACTTTAATGATATTAAACGTTAACGTTATGTTATGAACAAACGTTTAATGATATTAATCGTTAACGTTTTGTTATGAATAAACATTAACGCGGAAAAACATTAAATTAAACGTTTAACGTTGTAACAAACGTTATAAAATGGTAACAAAACAAATTTTTAACTTATTCGCTTATTTTTAATTTTTAAAACTTAAAAATAAATATACATATTTAAAAACACAAAAAATAAGCGAATCATAATAATAAAAATATACATAAAAAGAAGAAAAAATGGTAAGTAATGTATTGCTCAACACGAAAACCATTACGAATCTTGTCATGGAAGTGAAGCACGCTTCATCACGAGGGGCACATTTCAAAAACCAGATAAGAAATGATATGACGAGGATAAAGGAGGAAGGAGGAAAAAAGGTGCAAAAACACGAATTCAAGCAGAAATTCTCCGTTAAGCCTCAAGAATAACTGACAACGTACCGCTGTCTTCGCTCCTGGTGAGAATTCTTGCTTTCTTTTTTTTTTTCCTCGAACGGGGCCCCAGCGTGAGGAAAGGTACTGAAGTATCACTTATTCTTTTATTTCTGTATTTTTAACAACCCCTGCCCTGTTCCTCACCTCCCGCCATCATTCTTCTGCCCACTCTCAACCATCAACGCTCCTTTTGATATCATCAGACTTTTAGGGGACTGATTACATGAATGGTAGAGTTTTATGTCACTTACACTAATGCTTTTCTGTCTGATGGAAGACTAAGCAGATTACCACGTTGAAAGAATTCAAGTGTGTAGACTGTTGTTATTATAGGTAAATTTAAAGTACAAAGGCATTTTACAGTAAGTTTTTGTTTTTATGATAGATGACAAATTTTAAAGCTATTTAAAAAATGGTATGAACCTGACAATGAATGATTAAAAAATAATTACTTGTTCTTTATAATTATTCTTTTTTACTGATGCTTCCTCTTTTCTCTTATTCCACTGCTAATGGCGCTTCGAAGTCGATGACATTTCTATTATATTAGGCACAACAAAAGAATGTAATAGACCTCCTTTTTGTGGTGCCTAATATATTTACAGTAGTATACTGAAAGTAGTGTGTTCCAATAGGGCCTTCTTTGTAACTGCATCATATTAGAAAAATTCAAAAATCTCTAAACTCCTTTACATCAATCACTGAGTTAAAGGTTGAGTTTCTGCGCAAGTTCAGTAACAGTTATCATAATACTAAAGTTGAAAGAAATTGTTTCAGTACACTTTGTAAGTTAATAAATACACTAATTTGAAGCATTGTAGATTAGTTGTCAAAGTATTATTGTTGACTATTTCCCTATTTTGAACTTCAGTCTTTTTTTTTCAATGCTGGTTAATGTGTCCTAGTACTACTGAGAGCGAAATATGGCTTTGCTTTCAAATTTTTCATACTATTAAATAGGCTCCCTTTTTTCGCTGTAATAAGGATCAACTTGTTTAGTTTCCTCAATTTTGCATGTTTTATTTGTGATTTATTGAAAAAAAATAATGTCCATATGTTATCAGAGTCAGAAATAAAGAAAAAAAATATTTTTCATTAAAACTATTAATTATAATATTTTTAAATGACGTATAAAATTACTCAAGGAATGTTAAATAATGTTAATAATGTTAAAATCAATCCGAACTACCACACAGAAATATTTAAACTATCAATGAATTTTCAATTAAGACCTAAAACCTAAGCTCTTTCTATGTACCTTAAACTCTTGATCAATGATTAACAAATCAAATAATCAAATGATGATCAAATTGGAAATCAAATAATCAAATGATCAATTAGATCAATTAGAAATCAAATAATCAAATAATGATCAATTAGAAAATCAAATAATCAAATAATGATCAATTAGGTTTCCCATAAATGATGATGATCAATTAGGTTTCATATAGAACAATGAGGATCAATTAGATTTCACAAACGATAATCATTTAAGTTTCACATAAGTAGAACAATACAATAATGAAATCCACGAGTAATACCATAAAATATCAAACTAAAAATAAAATATTTCAATCGAACACTTTAAAATAAAAAAAAGCTAACTAAATAAAAAACTAATAAAATATGTAAACTTTTAAAATATTAAGGCAGAAATATATAATTTTACAATGAAAATTATCTATTCGAATTCCATTTATAAATTATATATTTTAGAGTTATATCTTTTCTTTTCCCTTAAACAAATCTGATCTTAGCAAATCTCTAGGTCTCTTAATACTGGCAGAAAAAAGATGATTTAAGCCGAGGTAAAAAATGGGCTCTGCTTTTTGATAAAGTAGGTCTTCCATGTCTCCGGAAAGAACCCGGATTATGAATGTCATTCATTTCCTTTCGGGTCATACCTGGGCAACTCCTTTTTTTTCTCAAACCCAGGGCTAAATCTTGTCATTGGTCACTCTGCCTGACATCAGGCACTTATAAAAAGCTTGATATACTCACTAGATTAGTGAAGGTGTATTTTTCAGAAGCATAAATTCGAGCTGTTGTTGATATCATTTTGGTGAAACGAGTAGTTCTGGATAATTTCGTAATTGTTAAAAGTTAATTGGAAGTGTCAGCCAGAAATATAAAAAAATTGTAGCATTTAAAATTATACTAATTCTTAAATTATATAATAATTTCTTTACAAATGAAGTCAAATATATTATTTTACTTTTACTACTATTGTTGCGATTAATCCTCAATGTCCTGCAGTGGACGGACGGACATCCCAGGAGTAGTCTGTTTATGGACGGATGGAAAGGAGCAGCTTTATTGTGATAGAGCACCCATAAGAATAAGTCTAACTTAGCTCCGTGTCGATGAAAAAAGGAGGAAGTGCCTTCCGGGAAGACTTTTTTAGGAGATTTTGCATATCATATGGAGAAAACTCGGAATTGAAAATCACACTATATTTAATCAAATAAATTTAAAATTCAGAACAATAATGAACTGATACGAAATTCTAAAGACACCTTTTATTATAAATTTAAAATTAAAAACCCAAGTGAAATTAATTAAAGGTAACAAAGTAACTGGAGTTAAAACCAAATGAAAAAATTTCTTCCGTATGTATAATAAAATTCTAAAGACACCATTTATAAATTTGGAAATTAAAAACCAAAAGTGAAATCAATTTCCTTTAACTTTCTGCCCTCATAATTTATTAATTTCTTTAAGTTAAGGAAACACACCACACACAAAAAAGGAAAATTCTCAAGATAAAGATTTAATTTTCCCCAGAATCTCCGGATTTCCTTATTCATTTATTCCCTTTTTTTTTTTCAAAAAGATTACTAAACAAACCATAAAAACAATCCCAAGTTAAAAAAGGGCATTAAAAGACTTATGAAATTCACCCGAAATCTGGTTCGAATTTAATTAAGTCCATTTCAAAAATATCCCTTTGCTTCTTAATGAAATCTCCGGTGCTAAAAACTTAAAATATAATCGACTTAAAATGAATTAATTTATCTATATATTAGTCTCTCAGTAGAGCAGAGGAATTGATAATTAGATTTCCTGAGATATGCATTTTAAATAGCGAATGATGCGCGAAAGAAGAGAAGAAGTTAATGGTGCGGTATTTCCATTATTTTGAGATATCTCTAAACAATCTGGAAGAAAATTCAATTACGCTGTTGAAGGTAAAAGATGCCACGTGCCCCATATAAAGCGATAAGGCATTTAAATAAAGATTATTAATCTCGATGAGAAAATTCAGTGGGAAAGGAAAAAATAGTTTTAGAAATACGGTGTCAATGTAAAATGTTACTCTATTTTAAATATGTTTGCATATTATTTATGAAGATTCGTGTTAAATTCAGGTGAATCAAAATGTTACCGACAAAAATTATTTAGTAACGATGAAATGGTATAAATGTATAAATAAGAATGTCTTTTCTTTAATAAAAGTTATTTATAATAAATATTTTACAGATGTTTATTATAATTAACCTTAATCACCTTCAGTTACAGAAAGAGTGGCAAAATCAAGTTTAGTTTAATTAAGTTTAATTTAACTGAAACTAAATTTCTACTTAATAACGTTAAATTAATTTATTATCGTTTAAATTAGAATCTAGTTACAATTCATGTATATTTAACTGCACTGTTATCAAACACAAAAAGAAATACTAAATAAAATTGCGATTACACTACCAAAAATAGTATATTTTCACAAAAATTACTAAGAATACATAAAAAATAACGTTGCATCGGAATAAGGTATGCAACATTTTTTATTATTCTTGGTAATTTTTGAAAATGTGGTAGTGTAATCGCCATTTTACTGAGTTTTTCTTTCAAATTTCTTAGTTTTTGTTTTTCGACAATATTCTTCATTCAATTGCTCGTCACTATGACTAAATGGTGACTTTTTCATATTGCAAAACGGTAACGATAGATAACAAAGCTGGTTTGATAAGTTAAAAGTGCATTAAAAGACTTATGAAATTCCCCTGAAATCTGGTTCGAATTTAATTAAATCCATTTCAAAAATATCTTTTTTTTCTCCTTAATGAAATCACCGGTGCTAAAAACTTAAAATATAATCGACTTAAAATGAATTAATTTATCTATATATTAGTCTCTCAGTAGAGCAGAGGAATTGATAATTAGATTTCCGGCGATATGCATTTTAAATAGCGAATGATGCGCGGAAGAACTTAACAATGCGGTATTTCATTATTTTGAGATATCTCTAAACAATCTGAAGAAAATTCAATTACGCAGTTGAAGGTAACAGATGCCACGTGCCCCTATAAAGCGATAAGGCATTTAAATAAAGATTATTAATCGTGATGAGAAAATTCAGTGGAAAAGAATAAATAGTTTTTAGAAATTCAGTGTCAATGTTAAAATGTTACTTCATAAATAATATGGAAATATATTTAAAATAAGTACTCGTGTTAAATACAGGTGAATCAAAAAGTTGCAAAGAAAATTATTTAGTAACGGTGAAATAGTTTTTTTTTATGAATACGATTTTATTCAAAGGAAAAACAAATTATTATAATTATTATGTCTAATTCAAATATAGTTATAATAATTTTACCATTTGTAAAATGTTTAATTATGCATAAATCATTTTCGGCTGCAGAAATAGTGGTAAAATACAATTAAGTTTAATTTAATTGAAACTAAATTTTTATTTAGTAGTAGCATTAAATTAATTTAGCAATTTTTAAATTAGAATTTAGTTTAAATTAAAATAAATTTAACTACACTGTTAACATAAATTTCACTACACTGTACTTTTTAACTACACATTTACTGTCACTGAATGTCCAAATACTAAGCAAAATTGATAACAAAAATTAGTACATTTTCACAAATGCAGTAAAATTGTATTCATAGTTTTAATATTCTGAAATTTAAAATTTGCAAAATAAATTTTATTATATTAGCTCTGAATTTATAAAAAAATAACTACTACATTTTAATTGATTAAGATAAAATTACATTGATTTAGCAGTTTATATATATATATATATATATATAGACGATAAATATATATATAAATTATGATAAATTATTATTTTTAATAATTACATAATGTTTATTAATTAAATATTAGATTTTAATATTAACCACCATAATCAGTAATAATTTTACATTTTGCTTTATCATGCACATGTGTTATAAATTTTGTAAACAAATAATAATAAGTCAAATGGAACGTCAATAAATAATTATAAGATGTTTTGAAAAAGATAATGCTGCAAAAAAATTCAGCTTTTGTTAAAACTATAGGGTATTATAGCAATTTGTTATATTTGAACTGGCCGCATAGGTTTGTTGATGTATATAAAAAATATTAACTTTTTCTAAAGAACATTTAAGGTAAATTGTCTTTTCTTTTACGATAATGCTAACATTCAATGCTGTTGTCAACTAATTAATGAAATTTTGCTATTGAGCTTGATGCATATAGCTAATGAGAGGAGCTAATGAAGGAAGAATTTCTAATTATTTACAAATTGATAACTATGAGTTAAAAATATGGAGCAATTATTTTCTACAGAGAATTTTTAAGAAGTATATAATTAGAATCATAAAATAATTATTTTCTCCTTTGTATTTAAATTTTTAGTCTATGAAAGCTAATAAAAATAAGTCTAATAAAAAAAGTCCTTCAGAAATATGTAGAAATAAAATACTTAGCACTTTTCTTAATATATTCCAATATAACATTTTTAAGAAATATTTCTATATTAATCATGAAAAAAATCTTTGCAATATTTTTTTGAAAATATTATGCTACTCTTCGATTTTAATTTAGAGATTTTTATTAGGGCTCATGCAAATTTTTTGAGCACATCTATCGAAATTTACATTTACATCTTTCAAAACCAATTTAATTACGCCATTACATTAAAATTTATTGACGATATTATTATTCTTCAAATAGAAATAAATCGCAGTTTGATAATTCTTTTTTAAACAAATTTTTCATTTTGAAAGCAACTGACTTCTTAAGACGTTTATGAAAGTAAAATAAAAGGAATGTAAAAATAATTTAGAAATATGAAAAATGAAATATATTATTTTTTAAATTTATAAGCTTGTGCAAATACTAAAATAAATATATTTCGAAAAAGTAAAAGAAACAGATGTAATGTTTTTCTAATTTTAAAAAGATTTCGATTTATATTCAAATATTATATCTGAGATTTCTTTTATATTCGGATATTTATGCTATAGTATTGACTGCAAATTAAAGTATTTTAATTACAATTTGATGTTGTGCTGTAAAAATGTATTAAATATTTATTTTATGTATGTATTATTAAATATTATTTTTTTTTCATTTAATGTGATTAAATATAATTATATTAAATCATATTAAATGTAAAAATGTATTTTAATATTGAAAATCTTTTGTCGAGAAATTCTTTTAAATATTTTATATTATTATTATTATTAATCATAGAATATATTATTTTTTAAATATACGAAAGTATATTGCTTTACTTAATTCACGTTAAAAAAGTTACATTACATTTACTTTCTTGAAAATGTGTCTTAGATATTAATGGATGAGCATCTCTCTTGTAATAATAACTGTCAAATTAATTTTCTAAAATAATAATGCTAAACAACGAATATATTTACGTTAATGTAATGTTAATTATTTGTATTTCTTTTCTTTGGGTTAAAATATTGTCTGTTTTCATTTATTTTTATTTTTAAAAAATTTAAAACATATTGTAGTTAAATGTATTAGAAAGTCTTTTAAACACTATGAAATTACCCAATTCTCATAATCATTAAATTGCCATGAACCTATACAAACTTTATTTATTGAAATTCTCTTACTTAACAGAGATAAGCTTTTTTTTAAAAAATAATCAGTAAATTAATTTTCGTTGTTATAATGCTAAGCGACGAATATATTTTATGTTAATATAATGTCAATTATTTGTACTTTTTGCTATTGAAAAAATCATGTCTATTTTTTATTTATTTTTTATTTTTAAAATTTTAAAAACAAAACATATTGTTATTAAATATATTAGACAGGCATTTAAACATGATGAAATCACTAAATTATCATAATCATTAAATTTGCCCTGAAACTATACAAACTTTAACTATTAAAATTCTCTCAGTTGACAACGTTACATTCTTTAAAAAATATGCAAACAACATAATGCACCCTTTGTCACATCCATCTTACAGCATACGTAAACTAAACTATTTGAAAAACCAATAAAACAAAAAACCAGCAAAATCCCTACTTAAAAACCAAAAACAACCCCCCATTACCATTTACTCCCGACGAAAGCTGGCTCTTTTCCAATAAAAAGAGCGTCTTTAAAAAAACAAAACAAAACACACTTTCATTTCCTAACATCAACATCAACAACAGCAAAAAAAAAAAAAAAAAAAAAAATACTGCTGCTGGCTGCAACACTCCAGCAAGCAGTCTTATATTTTGATATGGGTGTTCCGTTGCTCCAGAATATAGCACTTACCTGTCGTGCTCCAGGACTTCAACCAGAAGCAGCTCTTCCCTTGAAGGCTCATTGAAGACAGAGGATTATGTTGATCTCTGAGCGCAGTGTAAAAACCCCTCTCTCCATAGATGCTCGTCCCTTTTACTTTCTTCTTGAGGAGAAGGAGAAGAAATCCTGGAGAAATCCCTTTTAGGACTCGACACCCCCTCGCAGTTCCTCGACAGGGATTATAGTAGGCACATTAGCAAGCGACTTCGGCTCTAGGGATCATATCCTTCCTCCCCGGCTTGGATAAGGATGGATGGATGGATGGATGAAGCAGTGATAGCAGATAGTGAAACCTCGGCTAAGGATTTCGTAGTTCGGGTCTAAAAATCTGCAGAAATGGTTGGGGTTACATGCACCTTCTCTCAAGTACACTTTTGGATTATTTGTTTTTATCTTCTTCTTCTTCTTTTCCTGTCTAGATCTATTTTGCCCGTATAGATTGGACTTTGATAGATAGACGTGACCCATATAGTGGTATCATTTTTTGTCCATCCAGTATTATATTGTCATAGGTGCTAAATTGGGATAGAGCCATGTTAACTCACAAGGGAATGCACCACACAGTAACACAACAACAACAATTCTTTTGAAACAATTTGTGATAAAAATTTGTTGTCATTTTTTAGAAGGATCTGGTACTTCCGCTGAGCAGGTTTAGATTTTGATTAATTTAAGTGCCGTTTGTATTATTTTAAATCTTTATGAATACTTGTTTAAAAGCATTGATAAAATAATTTCTATTAATTATTTCTAATAACAATTCAAAAATGAATTCGTGACGATCCACTTATACAAGTGATCTTTTTCTTATATTAATAAATATAAGAATTTTCCACATTTCTGCAACGATTTAACTTATAAAAACAGTAATATTATTATGAAGTAATCGTTTACCACTGTTGAAAATAATGTGTTATTTTCTTCTATTTTCAACACAAATGTCATCAACATTAATTTGGTAAAATTCTACATTATAAATCTTAAGTGAGAGTGGCATATCACTAAAATTTTCAGTTTTTAAATATAAATATTCGATATCAAGTTACGCACAAGCAATCTATAACACAGTGATAAACATTATTTAAACTTCCAAAAACAAAATAAGTCCTTTATATACCACACAAAAAAGAACCACGCACATTGTAATCACCAAGAAACATATCCCGAAGTCACTTCAAAACTTCACTATACACATCCATCATACAATAGAATCCTGCAAACTCCACTCACTTAACAAGCGATTCGGGCTCAACCAAACCGATGGGGTGATGCAAAAATAATTGACGTGAAGCCGAAGACAACGCTGGGATCACGTCTTCATTCCTGAAGATTCGGTGCGAGCAATACCGCGTGGCATGTCCCAAAGAAAGACGGAAATACATCAAGACCTAATCCATAACGAAAAATAAAACTGCTTGACTCGGGGACCTCTCGCTACCATCAATAAAATAAAAAGAGGTTTCTCTTGGTGACAGAAGACGAATGGCTGGGATTCTATAATTGACCTGAACCACTCGGAACGCCCCCGTGTCGCAGAAGAAGAGAGAACGATTCTTCCAGCTGGAGGGGGACTGTCTTTTAGCGGTAAACAGTCACCCGGTTGTGCACCAGTGTGTCTTCTTTTAAAGGTTCTTTTTTGTAGGAGGATGGGGGTGAGGGTGCTCAGAAGATGTGCTGAGTGAGGATGATGATGGGAGAGAGTGATGATTCCGTGTTCTCGAGAATCCGTGGGATTAACGTCGTCTTCGTGACAAAGAGGCAGGTGATGAGCTGTTCACAAGGTGAGGAATTCCTTCGGATGGGATGGCCCGGGTTACACGATCGTTATCTTGAGGCAAAGGAGAGCTTTTTCATACAGAGGATTACCTTGTGAGTTGTTCGAAATTATTAACCGTCTAATTACTGTCAGAATTACTCAGTCAAATGGTTGTTTGCTGAATGTGTCTTTAGCAGTATTCTCAATGTAAAAGACATGATATTTGAATTTGCACTTTTCAAAGTGATAGATATATTTGCATAAAATGAAGTATGGCATAGAAAGAAATTAATAGAAGAAATTATTTAGAAGAAAGTTTGTTAAAAAGTACAATGTTATCAGATTGATTGATCCTATTTTTTATTTTAATAAATCATTAAAAAAAGAAAATAATCTTTCAAAACTAAACATAAATGCTATTTTAATTTGTAAAAGAGGCGAATAATATGCAAAGTTTACAATGATGGCTTCCCTAACATTTATGTGTTAATGTTTTATTTTAGTCATAACGAAAAATTTATTTAAATACAAAACGTGAAATTAAATTTATTGATCTACTATTTAGGGCTTTTTTCCTCAAAACAAATAATATTAAATTTCTTATTTTTATATTTATATTTGAATACTATTTTTTTAGTTTTCCCTTCAAAAATATGATTTAAAAGTTATGCATTACAAAAACATTAGAAAAATTTAGCACTAAAAATTCCTCTGAACGTGAAGAGCAAATGATATAACCATAAAAATTACCACCTTTCACAGTTTTAAATTATATACAAACAAATTGAGTTCAAAATATTTTCTTAATTGAACACTAAAATGCTTCATATCCTCCATAGTCTTGAAAATCAAATTTCTGAAAAATGGGCATATTTACAAACAAATAAAACAATTTCTCCTTTGTAATACCCACCAAAACTCCACTGAATGCAAAGATCAATTGATATAATTTACAAAATTATTAATCCACAAAAAATTAACTACAAAAAATTAATCATTTTTTACAATTTTCAATTATACACAAACATTCAAATAGAATTAGAATATAGAATTCAAAATACTTTCTTCATTTAGCTTTAATCCTCCAGAATCATGAACATTTTTTCAAATAAATAAAAAATTTCTTCTTTGTACTATTCAATCCTATATAAACCACAGAGAGTTTCTTAAAGTAGAACCTCTTTTTTAAAAAGACAAACGCAGAGAAAGCCCTCACACCAATTACACATAATCAACATTCTTTTACAACCAAAAATGAATATTTCTCAAAGAAGAATCTCTTATGTGTTATTGTCACTACACATACACATACCCTGACTTGAGCTTTGAGGGAAGATTTTCTAATAAGACGAACCAGAGTCCTCCCAAGAAACCAATTACGAAGTGTTTGTGGCGTGGGCCCCTAATCAAGGAAAATAAGGGAAGCCCGGAGAGTTATGGGGGCCATTAAGCATTTGCATACCTGAGCCGTCATGATCGCATACATCCTACTGAGTTATACGGCCCATAACCTATTCATTACCCACTCGGAAGGGAAACAACGGGATCCGGACCGTAGAAATGGACTGACTCCGCCCTATGTTTATTTTGGGAATGAATCGAGCTGGGGGATTGCAATCAACCTCAAGAGTAGCAAAGGTGAATTTTGCCATTTACAGAATATGTTTTCAAGGCAGAAGAGAAGACAATCGATTGCTTTCGAATATACATTGCAACTCGTTCTATATGCATGTTTTTTTTCCAATATCATTTTTTAACAAAGCAAAGTGATTATTTATCAAGAAATTAATGTTTTTGTCAAAACTGAACTTCCCAAACTTCTATGAATTAAGACATACTATTGAAACTATTGAGTTTTCAATAACCCAAGTTAAGCAACCCATCTATTTAGAAGATAACAAAACTAAAATAATGAAGTTTATACATATTTTTATTGATCATTATAAATTTCACGCTTTAGAACTTCTGCCATAAAAAATTCATATGGCTTGTTTAATACCATGGAATTTTTATAAAATAATTTTAACTTCATAATTTTAATGAATTACCTATAAAAAGATTAGAAGATTAGATGATAAGTTTTATAACAGCTTTCAGAAATTAAATTATTAAAATTTAATTGCACAATCTATAAATGCAACATTTTATTCACATTGTATATCTATTCACGCATGCAAGTTGGTGATTCAAAGACAATGCTACAAAAACGTTTTCATAAAATTCTTTCTGGCACTAAACAATTTATTTCAGTCCCATTCGCCATACATTACAATAACAGATTCAATGCCTTAATCTTACAAGCTGGGCCAGACATTTTTTTAGTTTATATCACTGATTTAATATATTAATATTAACTTTTATTAAATAATAAATAAGATATTGTACCTTTTGTTTTGAAGAAATGGTTCTGATCTTGAGGAAAATTAAACAAGTTGAAAATATGAATAAAATTTGAGAATACCAAACAATCAATCAATAACTACTGTTTTAAACAATAGAAGTTAAACAATGACAAAACTTTTTTTTTTGTTTATGAATTATTATAAAGAGTTCTTTATTTACTTTTACTTTAATTGTTTTTCTAGCTGATTTCATTATGCTGTTCAGAAGCTAACATCATTGATGGGTAAGTCAAAGTATGATTCTTTTTTTTTTTTTTTTTTTTTTTTTTTTGTATTCTTGAATCATATTTTTTTATTTTGTAAATAATCATAAAGCTGTGAATCATTGATTTGAAAGTTTAAATAATACAAGTTTAAATTAAATTGAGATAGTTTATGCAACTGAGTCAGGATAAAAAATAACATCTCAAATAAAATTTCACGAATACATTATCTTATATGAAGCTAGAAAGAAAAATATAAATACTACATAAAAAACAACATCATCCGCAACGGTGTACAGTAACAAAATGAAATAAATTCCTCTCATGTACATTAGTAAATTAGGCAACATTAGCATTGTTTCTGGATACATAGTTATAACATCATTCAGATGTTACCCATATTTCATTCATAGCTTACTTTTTTAAACTGAAAAAGTGAGAATTAAAGACTGTATATATTACAATCAAATAAATTAGGTAGAAAACGTGTAAACATATACTTCCATTATATTAGATGAAAATAGGTAAAGTGAAATTTATAGGCCATCAACTCACCAAAAAAGATAATAAAAAAGAACAAAAAAAGAAGCAGATAGCAACTAGATAATAAATGAAGGAGGATAAATGATATTAATAAGGAGAATGAATGAACGGATCATGAAAGAAAACACATTTATACAGAAATTTATTATTTAAAATTTATTTGCATTTAAATTCATATATTGTTTCTTCGTTAAATAAAATATATATTTAGCATTTCGTTTGTATTATAATTTATTTTTAAAGTAATTTAAATGGAAAAATAATATTTATTAACTTAGAGTGTTTCATGTAAAAATATTTTCTAGCAATTAAGTTATGAGAAAAATGAACCTTAAAAATTTAATACTATTTATATATTAAATAGCACCAATAAATATAAACTGCATATAAAAATAACTAAAAATTTTTTTTTTTTTAAAAGGTTATCTTAATATAACCATTGACCAACAAATCAGGTGGTTGGGTGTAGGGCTAACACACCTACCTCATGAGAAAAAAAAAATTCTCATGTTTCGAAATCTGCCAGTAGGCAGAAGGCCTTGGTCCATCATGGACTGTTGAGGAGGTTGAGCCAAATATGATGATAATGATGATGACAAAATAAAAAAAGAACAACAGATACAAGTCAATTAAATATGGTTGAATTTCAGGTGATGTTTGGGTTTGAAATCAAATATTTCATGTATTTATGAAAAATAGTATATGATGTATTTTGACTATGATATAATGTGATTTTTCAAGGTATATTACTTAAAAACTGAAATTAAGTGTTATACTCGCTAATATATCTGACATGTAATGTTTTATATTTCCGATTAATTTTATATATATATTGGGCAGATAACACATAAGCAAAATGAGGGAAACCAAGCTCAGTATTGTACAATAACAGGACGGAACAAATTGCTCTCATACATGATAACAAATGAGGCCGCATTTGCATTGTTTCGAGATGCTTATATAATCTACGACATACTCAAGTGCCTGCATTACGTCGGGAGCCATAACTCACGCATCGTTAATGACGCATATTTATGCATCTTAAGCAAGAATAAAAATTACGTAATTTTGCAAAAAAAAAATAAATAAATAAGACCAGTGCGAAAAAAATGAAAAACGTGTAAACATACACTTCCATTATTTTAATAAAAAGGGGGAAAAGGGAAATTTATAGCCAATCAACTCATCAATAAAAATTAAAAGAACAACAAAAGATAGAAGGGAATAAAAAAAAAAGCCAACACACGCCTTTCTATCATGGAAGGAAGCATGGAGCTTAAAGAGTGAGAACATAGGGGTAATGATTGATAGACACGTAAAATAAATCGCCCGCAGGTGATGCCACCTCGAATCTCAAACCACAGGTACCGTGGTATTCGAACCTGAAAACCACAGATCCTTCGGTGCTAAAGGTTTTGGATTCGAGTACCGGTGATGACATGGATATTCTTAGTGGTTCGGAATCCACTTCAAACTGTAGGTCCCTATCTAATATGATCATTGAATGACAAACCAGGAGGTTGGACGTAGAACAAATAAACCTACTCCATAGAAAGAATAAATTTTCATATTTTAAATTTTGCTGTTAGGCAGAATGCCTTAGCCCACCAGGGAGTTTTAACCAAATATGATAATAATAATAATAATTATTATTATTGAATAAATAAAGGAACAACAAATACAACCAATTTTATATACTTGAATTTCGAGTAGCTGTTTTAGTCTTGAAATCAAATAATTCATGTAATTATAAGGAATATGATCGACTTATATGTTATTTTCGAATACATGTACCATATGTTTTGAGGGGGATATTATTTAAAAACTGAAATTTAAACGTACTACACACTCTTATATAAATGACAAATGTAACGTTTTATATTTCCGATTAATTTTATAAATACTTGACAGATAACGTATAAATAAAATGTGGAACTCAAGCTCAGTGGTGTACAATAACATGATGGAACAAATTGTTCTCATACAAGGTAACAAATGAGGCCGCATTTGCATTGTTTCGGGATGCTTACATAATCTACGACACACTCCAGGTGCCTGCATTACGTCAAGAACCATAACTCACGCATCGTTAATAACGCATATTTATACATCTTAAGCAAGAATAAAAAATTACATAATTTCGCAAACAAAAAAAAAAACATAGGACAAGTGCGAAAAAAAATGAAAAACGTGTAAACATACACTTCCATTATTTTTAATAGAAAAGGGGAGGAAAAGGGAAATTTATAGCCAATCAACTCACCAATAAAAATTAAAAGAACAACAAAAGATAGAAGGGAATAAAAAAAAATTTTGCCAACACACCCTTCTATCATGAAAGAAGGCATGGAGCTTAAAGAGTGGGAACATAGGGGAGAGACACGTAAAATAAATCGCCCACAGTGAAACTGCTATTACACGGCCAATTATTTGCTGAAGGACTCAAATAAATAATGGGGGACAAAGAATTCCTCCATTAGTCAAAAAGTGAAAGAACCCTCCGCGTAAAGAGGCGATTTTTTTGGATGTGGCTATTTGTTTTCCCACTTACAACAAGGCTCTGCCAAGAAAGGGAATGTCCATTTTAAGGAAATTTGTGTCCATTGAAAAATTTAGAGATATTGCATTAGATTAATACCTGTAATAATTTCAGTCTTCCAAGAAAATGCGTGTATTTTTTTTGATATAATTTATATATGTTATTGCAGTGGAAGTTAGATTAATCTTATTTGTTTTTGTTAATGGTAGCTATTATTTAAAAATGTTCTGGAAATATTTTTTTTTATCAAATATTTTTTTAATTTTTTTTTGAAATTTATCTTAAAAATTATTTTTGTTCGACGATAAAGGTGTAATCGAATTTGACTGATGAAAATGTATTTCGCGTAATCAACAAAGTTTTTTTTATGGCAAAAACAAGTTTAAAAAATCGATATGTTTTTAAAATGCAACAAAAAATAATTTTTTCATATAATTTAATGCACCTTGCAAAAAAAAAAAAAAAAAAAAATAAATAAAAAAAAATTTATTTATATTTAAAAAATATTTATTACTTTAGACATTTATTTATTTATTTTATATCCATTTATTACTAACATTCAACATTCAACATTTATTATTTATTATTGAACACTTTTATAACCTTTATTACTTATTTTATTTACATTTAGTGCTAAGATAGCACAAATTATAAAGCCTTGTTATTATACCTAAAAAATAAACCGTATTTTCATACAAATGTGTCTAGATATTGATAATTATTAACAAAAGTACATGAGTATAGATCTAAATCAAAGTTTAAAAAATAATATTCTTTAGAAATTTCATTTTGGAACAGTTATCAAATTTTTAAGCATTATTTTAGAAAACAGGATGCTTTTATAGGATAAATATAAAAAAATCTTAGATTTACTGTTTTTAAAGCAAGGAAAGCTTCTCCTTTTAAATAATATACTGTATATCTATAATTTTTGTCAGGGGTGCTGTTAGAAGGATTTTATAATAAATTAATTAAATATTTTTCAAGATTTAATTAAATAAACAACTTTATTAAATTATTACTATATTCTATTTTCAAAGTTAATATGAGGAAAAAAAGTTCTTCTTTTTCATTTATCATTTATAATTTTAATGCCATGAATTAGAAAATATTAAATAAACAAATTTTGATTAATAAAAGAAATAAATATGTTCTATTTTATTTCTATATTTCCTAATTAAATAGATTTCAAGATTTAAATAAATAAATAACTTTATTAAATTATTTACTAAATTCTTTTTGTCAAAGTTAATATGTATGAGGAAAAAGTTTTTTTTTTTTATTTACCATTTATATTATTAAAGTTATGAATTAGAAAATATTAAATACATAACTTTCAATTCAATAACTTTCAATTACATAACTATCAATTCAATAACTTTCAATTACATAACTATCAATTCAACATTATGAAATAAATATTTCCTGTTTTTATTTCTATACATTCAGTATTAAAAAATAACGGAAATTATAAAAAACAATAACTATAAAAACAGTAAAACTATCTCTCTTTTACATAATAAAAATTAATTAAATAAATAAAATAAAATAAATTATTGCGTTAAGATTGTATTAAATATTTTTTTTTAATTATGACGTATAAAATTACACTTTCATTTTGAATAATTATTTCAAAAAAATTAATACACAATTTATTTTAAATATTTGTTACGATGCATACCTTAGCTTGTGTTATGAATTTAATCACCAATTATTTAATACAAGATGATATAAAGATTTATTTTAATATCACTGATCCACTATAACATTTAAACCATTAACATTAAAAACCCATTCATTCTTCGAGTCGTTTGACATTTCTTTTTTACGTAACGATTTAAACAGTCATTTAAAAAACACAAATCAAGATATTTCTTTTTTAATATTTTCACTTTTTCAATATTACAAATAAAGTGAATTATGATTGTTTTTTTAAGTACATGTAATATATTTGAATAGAATGAGGGTTATTACGCTAAATGTAAAGCCGTTAAAATTGTTTTTATGAGTATCTCTATATGCTTTTATTAAATGAATCTATGGATGTTTAATCGTCAATTTGCGAAGCTAAATTAAACAAAACAGATGGCCACTTTAAATAAATGGCTGTAATTACGATTCAAGCTTTTCTTCAATGAGTAAGGAAAAAAATGAAATGAAATAATTAGGACATTGTATAGAAACAATGTTTTTCAAGGACTTGTTGTAACACATTGTTTTTGTTAAGCATTTTAACCATGCTGTTATATTTAATTATGGATTAATATCCCATTAATTAAAGCACTTAAACGTTTTTTTTTTTAATGAATAGAGATTTTTCATCGATGTTATTGCTGGTATACGAAACATTTAATTAGGATATTTTATATCATTAAGTGAGAAAGTTAATGTGTCTGTACCAGAAAAAAAGAATATACAAGAATCTGTTTTTATATTTAGAGTTAAAAAATCTGCTTTTGATATTGTATTTATTAAAATTTCTGCTTTTTATATTTAAATTAAAAAATCTGCTTCTATATTATATTTATTAAAATTTCTGCTTTTTATATTTAAATTAAAAAAATCTGCTTTTTATATTATATTTAATAAAATGTCTGCTTTTATATTATATTTATTAAAATTTCTGCTCTGATATTTACACGTTTATAAATATATTACATATACAAGTTAAAAAATGAAAACTTTTATATAAAAAGTATAATTTCTAATTAAAAAAGTAGTGAAATATTTTAAATGTCAGACAAAAAAGAATAAAACTGTATTGTAAATTTTATGTCATAAATTAAGGCAATGAAATGGAAAGTAATTAATTGAATGTGTGATATTGCTTGTATAATTGTTTATGTATTTGTTTATATACTTGTATAACTGTTTATGTGTTTATATATTTGTATAATTGTTTATGCATTTGTGTATATACTTGTATAATTGTTTATGTATTTGTTTATATTTGTATAATTGCTTATGTATTTGTTTATATATTTGTATAATTGTTTACATATATATATATATATATATATAAAATTGTTTATATATCTTGCCCTTTTTTAATCTTATATCTTAATGTAAAAAAATATTTAACGGTATTGTTATTTATATCCTTCCACACATAAAAATACACCGATTTAAGATTTAGGAACATATTGCATAAAAAAAAAATCAATAACAGTTACATAAAAAATTTCATTCTTTATTCAACTAAGTTGAAAAATAAATATTTTAAAAACTTTTTATGTATATATATATATATATATATATGAAATAATACAGAGAAGTGCTTGGCAAAAAACCCTCCAAGGACAAAAGAAATAAAAATATATATAACTTAAATCAACAGCAACGAAAACCCCATTTTATATCGGTCCCTTCCTCGTTTTTGACCATGAATCCCACGAATCCTTGAAAGATGAGTCCGATGAGTGCGCCAGGGCTTTTCTGGTGTACTGATTCCGCCCATCCATTCGACTGGTCATCTATTTCCCCGACTCGGGAGACTCCAACAGAAAGACGGAAAAGCAACTTTTCCCTTCTTTTTTCTTTTCTTCTCCCCCCCTACCCCCGTTCGATCTGGAAGGTATTCAATGCCGCAGAAATCGAATTTAAAGGATTTCTGTACGAATACATTAGAGGGAGAGTTTGCCGGAAAGAGTCACCACTCACCGTGGTCAATATGTCGCTGAGGAAGAAAACGGGTATTTGCGCCTTATTTATGTGTGTATGCAAAAAGGAAGGGGTGGTCGGTACTTTGTCTTGGGGAGATCTTTTTGTGGGATGAGGATGGCTTTCGGGGTGTCGGGGAGAAATGGCCACCAGGCTCTCCGAGTCAAATGCCGCGACGGAGCGTAATGGTGAATAGTTTCTGACGAGATCAGATGTGCATAAATTTTGGACGACGATTTTCATCTATGTGGGTAAGAATGGTACGTATGTTTTCACATTTCCAAAGTGTTTTTTTTTATCTGGAAGAATTTAGAGGTAACCAAAATGTTACATGATGTAAGATTATTATTATATAAACATAAGACATTATATATATAAATCATGACACAATGATTTACTTCCTTATCTTGTGCCTAATAAGTATGTTTGTTATAGTTATGACGATAATTTAAATATAAGTTGTTGTTGATCTGTTATATTGAATTCCATAGAACCGGTGAAAATATTTTATAATTATATTTGCTATGCATTTTATAATTTTATATTTTTTTTTAAATTTTATAAAATATAATTTTATTTCATATTTTTATAATTATGTTATATATATTTTTATATTTTATATTTTGATAATTTTTTTAATCTTATATTTTTTATAATTTTATAATTATATTTATAAAGATTTTATAACCTTTATTCATTTAATGTTAGAATTTTTGTTTTAAAACTGTTAGATCTTTTAATTGAGGAATATCAAATTATTCAAGGAAAAGGAAAACATATAATAATAAAAAAATTAAAAATTGATAACGTTTCACTACCCCTAATAAACCAATGCATTCAAAATAAATTTAACTCTTGAGATTATTCAATTTTAAGATTGATTTTATAAGTTTTCTACTGCAAAATATTTATTATTTTACTGCTAACTTTTTGAACTTTATGCTCTTATTATTGTTAACAACGAAGTTTGTCATGCAAGAGGTATGAAAATTAACACTTTGAAATAAGAATTTACATAATATTTTTCACAGACTAATTTGATCGGTTTGAAATGATAAATCAATAATACAATTATAAAACTATAGCAATTTTTGTGAAGAAATTACCACTCTTGAATTAAAAAAATTGATTTGATTTTTTTAAAGATATAATAGACAGATGAAATGATGGTACAATGTGTACATTAAGCAACGACTCAGACAGAAAACGTTTGCAAATAAACAAATAAAAAATATGAAGAGACGGGGTAACATATTAAAAAAATTTCAGATTTTTTTTATTATTATTAAAAGAAGGCTTTAAACTCAGTAAAGTGAATTGAATTAACCAAAATATCAAATGTTTTTTAATCAACAAATGTAATGAATAATTCTTTACTCTAGATTGGTTTCAAACATTCTTTTTGTTACATTTTTTTGAATTACTGTTAATAATTCTGTTGAATAAATTCATTCACAAAACAATTAATCAATATTTAATGAATTATCTTATTAAAAATACGATGAAGAAACCGTAAATACTTTTTTATTTGTAATTTAAATTAAGTTATTAATTAAAAGACTAGAGAAATGTAAAACATTCACTAAAACCCCTACATTCAATGAAATCTGTCATTAATATTTCATTAAGAACTTAAAATATATATATATTAAGAAAAGATTTAATCATTTCCATTGATTGTGGAAGAATTCGGTCATTTGTATGAATAATTAACAATCTCTGAAAGCATAATAAATTCTCGATTACTTTGTTCTTACTGCAAAAGTACAATTGGTTTCATATTTAATTCATATTTTCAGTTGCTATTAATCAAACGACATTCACTCTTTTAGTTTTACGAAACAGAAAAATTAATATTATTGTACTTTGCTGTATTACTCAGAAATCATTTTCATTAAAAAAGAAGTTCAATGTTTTCGTGAATGGAATTACAATATAGTGTACAATATTATATTTAATATAAAAAATATTATAATACAAAGAAATTTGATTAGTATGGTTAATATTTGTTTAAATGTAAAAAAATATAATTGAGAGAATTAAAAACGCAAAATATAAAGATCATAATAAATTTTCCATTGCTTTGTTCTTATTGCAAAAATACAATTGGTTTGATATTTAATTCACACTTTTGTTGTTATTAATACATTCAGTTGTTATTAATACTTTCAGTTGTTATTAATCAAACAACATTCACTTAGTTTCACGAAACAGAAAAAATGAATATTATTGTATTTCGCTGTATTATTCAAAAATCTTTTCGTAATAAAGTACTTCAATGTTTTTATAATAATATGGAATCACAATATAATGTATAATATTCTATTTAATATAAAAAATTATTATAATCCAACGAAATTGATTATTACGGGTAATTATTGTTTAAATGTAAAAATATAGATATAATTAAATATATAGTTAATTATTATGCTATTACTAGTATTAATATTTGTTTCCTTAAATGTAATTTTTGTCGAGTGAGAAACGTATCAACATTTCTTTGTTTTTTTGAGAAATTAATTATGTATGACTTGCGATTAATTTAAATTCATTAAAAATGTCATATAATATATTTTGTTGTTTGAGTTTTGATTTCCTTTTTTAGTTTTTCTCTATGGTTCACAACAACAATAATCAAGTTTTCATCAATGATATTCATTTCAAGATACTTTTTTTTTTTAATGACACAATAATAATGAGACCCTCAGAAAATAAATGCCTAAGAAAAAAATATAGACTCAGGGATACAGGGTCATTTCGACATACGTAACCATACTAAATATTTTTAATAAAAGATGACTTCCTGAAAGATAATTGTCTTATATTTAACAATCTTTTTGTTTTCATTAAAAATTTCAATTCCATTTCATCTTGTATCAAAAAAAAAAGTGCTTGAATGCATCTATTCAGAAAATTATATATTAAAAAGGAAATTCTGAAAATTTAGTTATATTATATTGGATAAAAAAACACAAATATTATACTGAATTTTGAATTTAAAATATATATTATCCCCAGTACAGGAAAAGAGATATATAATTTTAAACTTATTCTACCTACGTAATTATTTGGAGATACTTTTTCAATCTATTACACATATTCTCCAACAATTTTTAAAACTAAAACCAATCATCTTCATTTTATGAGAAGTTAAACCGAAGAAAATTTTACATTGAATGTCCTGGAAATAGACAACTGCGGTAGAGCCCCACATGTTTAAAATTAAGCAAAGTGAATCTCGAAATTGAAGCTCTAAACTATTTAAATTGAAGAAAATATACTATTCGAATCTCTAAAAAAAAAAATAAACAGTTATCAATGCTTGTTTTTTCAAAAACAACATTTTTTTTTTCCTATATCAAACTGTAGCAATATCCACCTTAAGAACTCTAAGCAACCCAATAAAATTTAGCCTTGTTAAAGATAATCGGGCTTCACTGATGAACGCTTTTACTCATTTAGCACTACCCAGGAAGCACATATAGCTTGAAGTATGCTACTGACGCGAGTAACGCTACCCCCATCAAAACTAAATTGATCTTAATACTTGCCTTTTAAAAATGAATAATAATACTGTTCAAAAGTACTTTACGAGTGAAAATAATTTACTGAATAGTGAACCATTTCTTCATCATTGACGCAACAGCCCCATGTTGGGCCAAGGCCTACTGGCATATTTAGAGACAGGAAACGTTTTTTTACGGGATTGGGTAGTCAGCCCTACGCCAAAAAGTCCTATTAGGTCTAAACCTACAGTTTAAATTGAATTCTGAACCCCTACAAACAAACCATGGCACAGCCGCAACTTGAACTCTGTGGCACAGAGAGCCAGAGCTCTAGTCATTCGCCATCAAGCATTAAATGCACCATTTACCATAATTAAATCTTTCCAAGTTTATAATATATTTCCAAATATTTATTAAAAATGTATTTATATTGTCTGTTTTATGTATTTTTTAAACAAATATTTTCCAAATATTTCCAAGTTTTCCACAATAATATCCACGTTTTACTATAAGCGTTATCTCTGAAGAACATGGTTTAGAAAAAAATTCCCAAGAGGGTTTCTCTTGTTTATAAAAATATTAAAATAAGTTTCAACATTTTTAATGATGATAGTATATATAAAGCAGTCTAATTATGATACTATTGCTAGTGTATAGGAAGAAATATTTGTATTATAATTGCGCTTATTAAATGCAGATTATAATATCCGATCATTCCTTCTCTGACAAATTGGTTGAACTGTATCTGCATGATAATTAACAATCTCATTGCAATTAAGCTTCTCAACAATACAATTAATTTGAACAGATTATTAAGGATTTGTGCTGAAACATAACCGTCTTAAAATATTCGTTAGCAAATCTTCATTAGATGAATACCACACCACACCTGAATTTTGGACAAATCGAATTATTTTGCACATTAAATTATCCGGTTGATATTTTAAACCAAAAATACAAATATTTCCCGATAATTTGAAAAACAGCTTATTAAAGGTTTGTACTGAAGTACAAACCGTTTTAAAAATATCTATCAACAAATCTTCATTAGATGAACATCATATATCACACCTGAATTTCGGACAAATCGAATTATTTGCATATTAAATTATCCGGTTGCATTTTTGCTAAAAAGACAAATATTTTCCGATGCTAGTAACAAACAAGTAATATATAAAAAAAATTTTTAAGTCAATTCCTACTTTTTTTTTTTCACTCTATTGCAGAAAGTCCTTTATAAATAATTTTCCTTCATTTTTTAAGTTTATCTGGCGCTATCTATTGGTATATATATATGCAACTTAAATCTAAAAAAAAAAAAAAAAAACTAAAACTAATTAATTAAATCAAATTAATGAATCAATATTTGAAAAAACTGTACTAACATCCAGTGTCCTCCATTACAAGTTCAAAAAAAATGTATTTAAACTTGAGTGGATGAATAAAAAAGTATTTTATGAACGATTAAAAATTTGAACAAGATATATATAGGAGAGTGTGAGCTAATAGAAGGAATTGAATGAAGAGCACAAATACTTTCTATATGCTATAACAAAAAGATATGGTGACAGAAGAATTGAGTTTCATAATAGTTTTTTTTTTCCGAACGTATAAAATTTTCCGTTTCTCTAGCTGTAACCTTAGTCGAGAAACTTTATTACTTTCCGTTGTCACCTTCACTTTCATAAGGTGCTCGGTATTAAATAAGACACACATATATGTCATCATCGCAACAGCTCCCATGGTGGGCCAAGGCCAGATTTCGCTGGTGGATTTCGAACAACTACAGACATCCATGGCACAGCAGCCGGGACCCGAACCAGAAATTTGTGGCCCCGACAATCATATAAATATATATATATATCATCATTTGGCGCAACAGCCCACTATGGGCCAAGGTCGTCTACCTACTGGTAGATTTCAAGACGAGAGATATATTTTTCTTTTTACGGGGTAGGGTTGTAAGCTCTAAGCCCAACGCTCAACAGTCATAAGACCGGGACCTACTGCTTAAAGTGGATTCTGAACCACTACAAACAACCATGACACCACCGGGACCTCGAACTCGAAACCTATGGTACCAAGCACCAGAGCGCAAGCCACTCGGCCAGTCAGGGGACAGACAGACAGACAGATAGATATATATATACTGAAGTGACAAAGGCATGGGATACCTCTTAATATCGTGTCGGTCCTCCTTTCGCCCGGCCAAGTGCAGCAACTCGACGTGGCATGGACTCAACAAGTCGTTGGAAGTCTTCTGCAGGAATATTGAGCCATGCTGTCTCGATAGACGTCCATAATTGTGAAAGCGTTGATGGTGCAGGATTTTGGGCACGAACAGACCTCTCTCGATGATGTCCCATAAATGCTCGATGGGATTCATGTCGGGCGATCTAGGTGATCAGATCATTCGTTGGAATTGTCCAGAATGTTCTTCAAACCAATCGTGAACAGTTGTGGCCCGGTGACATGGCGCATTGTCATCCATAAAAATCCCATCGTTGTTTGGGTACATGAAGTCCATGAATGGCTGCAAGTGATCTCCAAGTAGCTGAACATAAGCATTTCCAGTCAATGTTCGGTCCAGTCGCACCAGAGGTCCATTCCATGAAAAACAGCCCACTCCATTACGGAGCCACCACCAGCTTGAACAGTGCCTTGCTGACAGTTTGGGTCCATGGCTTCGCGGGGTCTGCGCCACACTGGAACCCTACCATCAGCTCTACCAACTGAAAACGTGACTCATCGACCAGGCCACGGTTTTCCATTCATCTAGGGACCAACCGATATGCTCACGTGCCTCACGAGAGTCGCTGCAAGCGATGTCGTTCTGTCAGTAAATGCACTCGAGTCGGTCTTCTGCTGGAATAGCCCAAGAAAGCCAAATTTCTCCGCACAGTTCTAACAGACAAGTCCCTTGTACGTCCCACATTGATTTCTGCGGTTATTTGACGCAGTGTTGCTTGTCTGTTAGAATTTACGACTCTTTGCAGACGTCGCCGGTCTCGGTCGTTTAAGTGCAGGCGGTCGACCACTGTCCATGGTGGGATGTTATGCCTGAAATTTTATACTCGGCACACACAGTGGATCTGGGAATGTTGAATTCCTAACGATTTCTGAAATGGCATGACCCATGCGTCTAGCCCAACTAACATTCCGCGTTCAAAGTATTTAATTCCCGTCGTGCGGTCATAATCACGTCAAAAACCTCTTCACATGAATAACTTGAAAAGAAATGAAAAAAGCTCTGAAAGCACTGCGTATTTATACCTGTTCTACGCGATGCTACTGCCATCTGAAAATTTGCATATTGCTATCCCATGACTTTTGTCACTCCTTGTATATATACATAAATATATATTTCTATTATAATTGCGCATATTAAAAACAGATTATAATATGTAATTATTCCTTCTACCAAAATGGTTAAATTATATCAGCATGATTACCCGGTTGACATTTTAAGATTAAAAGACAAATATTTTCCGATGCTATAACAAAAAGATATGGTGACAGAAGAATTGAGTTTCATAATAGTTTTTTTTTTCACCGAGCGTATAAAATTTTCCGTTTCTCTAGCTGTAACCGTAGTCGAGAAACTTTATTACTTTCCGTTGCCACCTTCACTTTCACAAGGTTGCTCTCGGTATTAAATAAGACACGCGTGCAGGAGACAATTTTCCGGAAAAAAGATATCGGGAAAAAGTCAATTTTCACACGACGTAAAACTGACACGTGAGATTCCACAAAAAAAAAAAAAAAAAAATATATATATTAAAAAAAAAAAAAAAAAAGGTGAAAGCTCCCGGCTCCTGAAATATAAGTGAGAATATCTAATTCTTTTTTATTGTTTTCAACCATTGTTTGTCAAATTGCTTTTGTTCGAGATTAGGGGTTATTGAAAATAAACTTGATGGTTTGGAAAATAATGTTAGTATTGAATGTTTCTGTTTTATGACTTTTTCTTCAATAGTTACATTTGTTGTCTTTTTAGACTTCTTGCAACATTGGATAGATAAAAAGAATCTTTAAATAAAAAGTCAATATTGTAAAAATTGATTTGTTTGAACACATAAAAATAAATTAAATTTTATTAAATCAACTTGCTAGTATAATAAGTTTATCAGTATACTTATATATTTAATTATATTTTAGTATATTTTATTATATATTATGGTTTTTATTTTAAGTAAACTTTTACATGAAAATAAATTGAAAATTTCTTTGATGTGGATTAACATAAATTCAATAAAAGTTTTTACAAAAGAACAGAAAAATTGTAACTAAATCTCTTTCAGAAATTTTTCTAAATCTCAGTGGCGCAACAGCCCCATGTTGGGCCCCTCTGCCTACTGGCAGATTTCAAGACAGAAGATATATTTCTTTTAAGGGGTAGTGTTGCCAGCCCAACAGTCATTTTAGACTATCGGGACTTACGGCTTAAAGTGGATTCGAACCACTACAAACATCCATGGCACCTCCGGAACCAGAAACCTGTGGCACCGAGAGCCAGAGAGCTAATCACTCGGCCATCAGACCACAACTAAATATCTAATGATTGAAAATTACATAAACTGAACATATACAAAAATATTTATTCAGAGAGTTAATTATATGTACATAATTTACGACTGAAAACAATATACAGGTATTTATTGCTAATAAATTAAAATAATTTTCCAGTTTTATTTGCGGGTTCGTTGAATGTATTGTCCAGAAAGTTTTATCAGTAATTACTGTGAAAAAATATTATCTTTTATAACTTTTATGAGTATAATAAATGTTATCTTAAGAAACATATTAAAATAGATCATGAGTTTGTGCATTTGAGTTGAATCGCTGCTAAAGGCAGTTTTAACTACTAGAAATAAAACGTATCCTACATTACAGCTTTAGAGATACTCTTTATTATATTGCTTAGATATAATATTTAATTATTTTAATTATTATTTAAATTATCTATATTTAAATTATATGGCTTTAGAAATACTCTTACGAGAATTTAACTAAAGCTATATAATAAATTTATTTGTTAAACTAAGAGTTGGTATGTTTCGACTAGATCACGAAACATTTTTTTCCTTAATGCTTGCATAATTGGAGTCGTAAATCCTAACACAGAAATGACGGAAGTGATCAGTTCGAGTATTAACACCGATGACTATATTCTAAACAATAAAGTAATAAAAAATGTTATTTTGAAACGGTCACTAATATTTTTAAAATGCACCATTTTAACTTCAACCTTCCAATAATATTTAATATAGTGTTTTCAATGCATACAATAATCGCCATCAAAAGTTTTTCCTTATACAATATCTTAAATCCTATCCTAGGATTTAATTGAACTTCTTGATTTTGTTTTATTTTGATAGACAAAAAACAACCTTTATCTTTTTCCTTGCATCTGTTTTCGTGTGTACTTTTAAGATAGATAAAAGTTCCACCCTTCGAACCCAGCCGTGGCGGATTACGACCTTCTCTCTATTGTGGCACTCTTTTTTCCGATAATCACTCGCCAGCAAGACTTCATAGGTCCGAAGAGATCGAGACCGTTTTACGACTCATTCAGAACGACTACTTTACGAGCGAATCAGAGCGACTTGCAGGCTCTTTTATGGCTCCCGGGCTTACCTGGCATTCTGCTGGAATTAGAGATACCAGTGAGAGGTCCGGGAAATATGATCAGCATCTGGACCATGTCATCTCCTGAACGCAAACCCGAGAGATGGTTCTGGGCGAATAATAAAACTGCTAGGTTTACGTCTGCGTCTCAAGAGGTTGGAGGATCTCTGGGTGATTAAGTTCAGAAGTGTAGACTTATGATTAAAATTTGCCATGGATGTGCTTAAACTAGTTACATTTTAACTTGGAATATGTTAGAAACTTTCACCTACACTAGTTTAAGAATGTCTCATGCTTAAAAACATTTATTTCAAAAAAAAATTAAACAAATTTAAATAAATCACATAAAAGCAATAGTAAAAAAATCCCTTTAAAAGTTGTTGTAAATGGTAATATATTATTTGGTAATCGGTATTAAATGGTAATATATTATTAATGGTCATATCCTATTTATGTCAGTTGTAATTCAGTATATTAAAAATAACGCCGTCATAGGCATAAAAATTACCGTCAATGGTATATATCTAATTGTATATTTTTTTTCTAATGAAATTGTTTTCCCAGGCTGTTTTCACAGAATTATTGCTAATAATGCATATTTATTTCTATACTTTTTATTAAATTGAATTCACAGCCTTCCATTATTAAAAAAATCTTTAATCTTGCATCCAAACAATGGCAGAGATTTTTATTTGACTCATACGATTTAGAAGAATAAATCTTTATCTTCCACACATTAGCTTATTCAAATCGTTTTTGGCACATTTCACACACGGGGGCAATAAAAAGAAATACGCAACGTCACAAAACATTGCTCACAGCTAAATCTATTGCACCACGCTTGACATAAGCATCCCAGGCAAATATTGTCCGACAGGATTCAATTTCTTTCCTTTTCGATATCTGCAAAGACGCGTTATGACGGATATTACGGTGAAACGCGCGGAAAAAATTTCTTTTTTGCTTTCACGGCATTTGCCCTCAAATTTGCTCGCAGACTGCTTTGCGGTCGGATGGAAGGACAACTCCGAATCAATGACCACTTGCCTTCCGCCCATGCCATGAACAATTACAGAAGAGGAAAAGATATATGGAGCATGCAAGCTGTTCCTTGACTGTCTTCGGATATTATAGGGCAACCCCACACCTCCTATAACTGAGCTCCCCCCCACCCTCTATGCCCCCCATCAGGATGGCCTAACTGCAGAACCAAATGGCGCAATGCTAAGAAAACGATAAATTTTTCCGCTTCTTCTGGTATTGTAGTTTCCAATGGCTGTCTTACTCGTTGTGATTCTATGAGGGGAGGAATAACAACCTGCAGGAGAAAAACTTACACCTTTCTTTTTTTTTATTTTTTAGGGGGCAAATTGTTGCACCACCCTCCACCCCCTTTTCAAAGGTCCTCCAGCTGTAAGAAATTACACCTCCTCGATTGTTGCTATCACTTCAAAGAAGGATTGGGATCTGAAATATTCTTTCTTTTCGAATCGCTTTGGCTGCCTTCCCAAACCTCAGCAATGTGGCTTTATGTCTTTTTTCCTTTTGTTCGTCGGAAGTTACAAGATTTATTCCTTTTTACCGTTCCGTTCTCTAACACTTATTTTAAGGGATGTTTTGAGTCCCTAAAACGGATACGATTCAATTTTCCTTCCTGGTTTATCAACAGAATTCCTTTTTTGTTTCTGTTCTTTTTTTTTATACTTCTGTGCATGGTAACCGTACCCTCACATTATATTTTATTTGATCATCCAAAGAACTCTTTCTCGAAATATTTTCATACCACGGAAGGAGATATATTGCCTATATGTACTTCAATAAGAAATAAAAATAGTGTGGCCTTGTTATTGTGCAAGTGAGGTAAAGAAGTGTAAAGTAGAAAATACAATGCTCTTTTGTAGTCTCTGGGATTGTATTCGTGACAATCATAAATGAGTGGCAAGTTATAGAAACGATAAATAATACTCTTTGCTATAACAATAAATAGTTATAACAAAGAGTATCACTTTTTATGATCTTTAAATTCTATCTGTAGATAGATATTATTTTCTGTTGGTTTTATTGTAAAGTGAATGGATTAAGAGATGCAGCAGAAGTTGAATAAATGAACGATGTCCGAAATTATATTCTTGAGTTGCTGCTTACTACACTGAATTCTTTTTATTTTTGTAATTTGAATATAATATTTAATCTATGTCTGCTAAAGCGGTTTTTGCTCATTTTAACTGTATAAAATAATTGATTCTTATTAAATTGCTTTAATAGCCTTCCATTATTAAGAAAATCGTTAATCTTGCATTAAAACAATGGCAAAGATTTTTTATTTGGCTCATACGATTTATAAAAATAAATCTTCATCTTCCACACATTAGCTTATTCAAATCGTTTTCGACACATTTCACGGAGGGGCAATAAAAAAGAAATACGCCACGTCACAAAACATTGCTCGCAGCGAAATCTATTGCACCACGCTTGACATAAGCATCCCAGGCAAATATTGTCCAACAGGATTCAATTTCCTTTCCTTTTCGATAACTGCAAAGACGCGTTATGACGGATATTACGGTGAAACGCGCGGAAAAAAATTCTTCTTCTTCTGCTGCTTTCACGGCATTTGCCCTCAAAATTGCTCGCAGACTGCTTTGCGGTCGGATGGAAGGACAACTCCGAATCAATGATCACTTGCCTTCCGCCATGCCATGAACACTTACAGAAGAGGAAAAGATCTATGGAGCATGCAAGCTGTTCCTTGACTGTCTTTGGATATTATAGGGCAACCCCACACCTCCTATAACTGGAGCTCCCCCTCCACCCTCTATGCCCCCCATCAGGATGGCTAACTGCAGAACCAAATGGCGCAATGCTAAGAAAACGATAAATTTTTCCGCTACTTCTGGTATTGTAGTTTCAATGGCTGTCTTACTCGTTGTGATTCTATGAGGGAGGAATAACAACCTGCAGGAGAAAAACTTACACCTTTTTTTTATTTTTTGAGGGGCAAATTGATGTTCCACCCCCACCCCCTTCCTTTTCCAAAGGTCCTCCAGTTGTAAGAAATTACACCTCCCCGATTGTTGCTATCACTTCAAAGAAGGATTGGGATCTGAAATATTCTTCTTTTTTTCAAATCGCTTTGGCTGCCTTCCCATACCTCAGCAATGTAGCTTTATGTCTTTTCCCTTTATGTTCGAACGAAAGTTACTAGATTTATGCCTTTTACCGTTCCGCTCTCTAACACTTATTTTAAGGGATGTTTTGAGTCACTAAAGCGAATACGATTCAATTTTCCTTCCTGGTTTTTATCAACAGAATTCTCTTTTTGCTGTTCTTTTTTTTGTTATACGTCTGTGCATGGTAACCGTACCCTCACATTAGATTTTATTTGATCATCCAAAGAACTGCTTCTCGAAAATATTTTCTTACCACGGAAGGAGATATATTGCCTATATGTACTTCAATAAGAAATAAAAATAGTGTGGCCTTGTTATGTAGCAAGTGAGGAAAAAGTGGAAAATAGAAGCCCCGAGCACCAGAGCGCTAGTCACTCGGCCATCAGGCCCCAAATACAAGCTTAGTAAGCATTATAATAAAGTTGTAAAACATGGTAGATAATTTAATTATTTAAATTAAATTAGACAAATTTTTAAGAATGCCTTATGCTTTGAAACATTTATTACTAAACAAGTTAAACAAATTAAAATAAATGCTAATAAAGTAATTGAAAAACTCGCTTTTAAATCTGTTGTAAATGGAAATAATATCCAATTTATGATACATTTATTGAATGAATTGATTGATTGATTTTATTGATAAATTGATTTTATTAAGAATAACACGGTCATAGGCATAAAAATTATCGTTACTAATGTATATTTATTTGTATATTTTTTCTTATTAAATTGTTTTCCCAACCTGTTTATATGATATTAACGATAATTTTTATGTATTTATTTGTATTTTTTTTCTTATTAAATAGTTTTCATAGCGTTCCACTATTAAAAAAATTATTATTATTGTATTAAGAAAAATATTTTTATTTGACCTAATAGAATTTATAAGAATAAATCTTTATTTTCCACACATTAGCTTATTCAAATCCTTTTCGACATATTTCGCACACAGGGGCAATAAAAAAGAAATACGCAACGTCACAAAACATTGCTCGCAGCGAAATCTATTGCACCACGCTTGACATAAGCATCCCAGGCAAATATTGTCCGACAGGATTCAATTTCCTTTTCTTTTTCGATAACTGCAAAAGACGCGTTATGACGGATATTGCGGTGAAACGCGCGGAAAAAAAATTCTTCTTCTGCTTTCACGGCATTTGCCCTCAAAATTGCTCGCAGACTGCTTTGCGGTCGGATGGAAGGACAACCCCGAATCAATGACCACTTGCCTTCCGCCATGCCATGAACACTTACAGAAGAGGAAAAGATCTATGGAGCATGCAAGCTGTTCCTTGACTGTCTTTGGATATTATAGGGCAACCCCACACCTCCTATAACTGGAGCTCCCCTCCACCCTCATGCCCCCCCATCAGGATGGCCTAACTGCAGAACCAAATGGCGCAATGCTAAGAAAACGATAAATTTTTCCGCTTCTTCTGGTATTGTAGTTTCAATGGCTGTCTTACTCGTTGTGATTCTATGAGGGGGAGGAATAACAACCTGCAGGAGAAAAACTTACACCTTTCTTTTTTTTTTTTTAGGGGGCAAATTGTTGCACCACCCTCCACCCCCTTTTCAAGGTCCTCCAGCTGTAAGAAATTATATCTCCCCGATTGTTGCTATCACTTCAAAGAAGGATTGGGATCTGAAATATTCTTCTTTTTTTCAAATCGCTTTGGCTGCCTTCCCAAACCTCAGCAATGTGGCTTTATGTCTTTTTTTCCTTTATGTTCGAACGGAAGTTACAAGATTTATTCCTTTTACCGTTCCGCTCTCTAACACTTATTTTAAGGGATGTTTTGAGTCCCTAAAACGAATACGATTCAATTTTCCTTCCTGGTTTTTATCAACAGAATTCCTTTTTTTTGCTGCCTGTTTTTTTTTTTTTATATATACGTCTGTGCATGGTAACCGTATCCTCACATTAGATTTTATTTGATCATCCAAAGAGCTCTTTCTCGAAATATTTTCTTACCACGGAAGGAGATATATTGCCTATATGTACTTCAATAAGAAATAAAAATAGTGTGGCCATGTTATGTAGCAAGTGAGGTAAAAAAAAGTGTAAAGTAGAAAATACAATGTTCTTTTTTGTAGTCTGTGAGATGTATTCGTTACAACCATAAATGAGTAGTAAGTTATAGAAAGGATAAATAATACTCTTTGCTATAACAATAAATAGTTATAGCAAAGTGTATCACTTTTTTATTTTACATTCTATCTGTAGATAGATATTATTGTCTGTTGGTTTTATTGGGAAATTGAAAGATTAAGAGAAGTAGTAAAAATTGAATAAATGAATGTTATCTGGAATTAAATTCTTCACTTGCTGCTTTTTACAATGGTTTCTTTTATTCTGGGATTTAAGTATAATACTTAATCTATGTCTTCTTAAGCGGTTTTTTTGCTAATTTTAATTGTATGAAATATACTGAGTTATGGGTGGAAATATTTATATAAAATATTTATGCCAGAAAAGGTCTCAAAAATAATAAAAATATTTTGTTTGTATTTAAATTGCGCTTTACAATTGTGTACTAAAAATTAATATGCTTCATATAATGTTATATATATGTTTAAAAAAACCACTGTTTTTCTTCAAAATAAAATATCGCAATAATATAAATTTAATGAACTATAAAAGTTTATAATGTAACTTTTTAATAAAAGATATTCTTATATTGTTAATAAAAATTAGAATAAAACAATTTCCAAAAGTTAATTATTTCAACGACTACAATTCAAATTTATTAATGAAATACAGCCTTTAAAATTATTCTGAAAGTAATTGTGATTCAACAACAATTTTTATATTAAAAAAATTCCATCATTTTTTAAATATTTTTCAGCATTTAAATTTAATGAACAATTATGGAAGTAAATAGATTTTTACTAAATAAATATTTTAAAATAAATAATTTAAGAAAATTAATTATAGCTTTTAATAAATACTTAATTATTTATTTTGGATTATACTGAATTTCTTTCTAAGGTTAATAAGTAAAAAATTAATATCAGTAATTATGTTTGTCAACTGTTATCATTATAACACAATCAAGGGCTGCACGGCGTTACTCATTTAGCATTTTCCCAGTGTAGCTTGAAGATATGTTACGGACACGAGTAACACTACCTCCACTCTTCGATCCTGTTAGACCGGGATCTACTGTTTAATGTGCATTCCGAAGGACTACAAACATCCGTGGCAACGCCTGGACTCGAACCCAAAACATGTGGTACCAAGCGTTAGACCGTTAGCCACTCGGCCATGAGGCCCCCTGTCACAAAACAAATTTCTTTCAATAATTAATAATGATGATTTGAGAATTTATATGTTTAGATATCATCTATAAATTCAAAATAACCTACGCAATAATTTAAGCGATGAATAATTTTTACATCTTTTATAAAATATATTTGTTTAGTCTATTGAATTTGTTTAGTCTACTTGAAGTATGCAATTTAAAAGAAATCATATTTTTAAATAATCACTGATAAAATGCATCATATATTACTTCCCCCTATTAAATAGAAGAATGGGAGGGAAAAAAATTACGTTTTTAGATGATAATATCAATATGGGTTTGATAAATAATTCCCCATCGTAAAAAGCACAAAAAGTTTTCCCCATTGAGTTATCCAGGCAAATACAGTTCCCGGGGCTCATTTTATTTCTTCCCCCCTCCCCACCATGATTACGCTTAGGCGAATTATTTTATATATAAACGCATATTTACGAGCCTCGTTCAAAGCGGCACCAAGCAAAAGCAGAACAGAGTAGTTTTCTTATCGTAAAAATAACGAAAACTACTCGTATCCGCAGCATCCATCCATACACGGATCCGAATGCAATCTCCCCAGAATCCAGTAGAGGGAACGCCCGGGAGATAACACCCATCCCAAACAACCATTTTAGATTGCCCATTTGTCGTGGCACTTTGTAGGCAAATTGCCGTCAAGAGAAACTGCTTCCTATCTGGGAGCCTAAACAGTGGAAGGGAACCTGGCCCCTATGCATCACCTGTGCAGCAGGAAACGCGCCCATCCGGACAGGGGCAATATTTCACGTTCCACCCCTTCCAGCCACCCTGGACTCGCCCTGCCAGCTATTCAGCCAACTTTTATTTATTTTTTTGCCATTGTATGTTACTGTACAACGTTTTCCGAAAAAGCAGCAATAAATAAAGCGGGCACACGACTTTGCATACGGCGTTAAAGTATAATGAAAAGAATAAACATGTATGGGATATTGTAACGGGTTCTTCAATGGGAGGGGTAGGGTGTAGGGAGGAGGGTCACCTGTGCTGGTTTTCGGTGTTAATTAAGTGTTAACACGAGATCATTTTTCGTCCAACTCAGCGGCGTTGGAGACGGCGGTTCTTGTTTGAGTAACAGGTCATTAAGATTGCCGTGGTTTTAAAAGCCATCAAAGTGTACGAGCACGCACGGCGATTTAAAAATTCATCAGGAGGTTTCGATGAGGCTGCTATAATTCATGATTTATGGTCTGTTATTATTGTTGAGAAAAACATGGTATGGATTTGATATTTTTAAAGATGCATTGTAGATGCAAAATTGCTAACATGTTCTTCTTTTTCAATTCCTTTTATTAGCTCACACTCTCCTATATATATTTTGTTCAAATTTTCAATCGTTCATAAAATACTTTTTATTCAACCACTCAAGTTCAAATACATTTTTTTTGAACTTGTAGTGGATGACACTTAATGTCAATACAGTTTTTTGAAATATTAATTCAATAATTAAATTTAATTAATTAATTATAGTTTTTTTAGATTTAAGTTGCATATATCTATAAATAGATGGCGCCAGATAAACTTAAAACAATTAATGAAAATTATTTATAAAAGACTTTCTGCAATATAAGAAAAAAAAAAAAGTTTTTTTTTTTTTATATTACTTGTTCTTCTTCATTGTCACAATAGCCCATGATAGACCAAGGTCGTCTGACTACTAGTAGATTTCAAAACAGGAAATGTTTTCTTCTTTTTTACGTTATAGGGTTGTCAACCCTAAGCCCAACAATCATATTAGACGGTACCTAAGGTTAAAAGTGGATTCCGAACCACTGCAAACATCCATGTCACGGAAATTAAAACCTGGGATCCCGAGCGCCAAAGCTCTAGTCACTCGCCCATCAAGCCCCTAAGTTAAAGTTTTACAATATAAATAAAAAATTTAAACAGTTTTCAATTCAAAATAATAATTATATAAGTAATATTGTCTCAAATGTCAATTCGCAAATATGTAGAATATACGTTATTACCATAATGTTCAGTTAAAAATCTTCTTCATTGGCAAAATAGCCCCATGATAGGACAAGGTCATCTGCCCACTAGCAGATTACGAGACATGAAACGTTTTCTTTTTTTTACGTTGTAGAGTTGTCTGCCCTACGCCCAACAATCACATTAGACCGGGACCTACGGTTTAAAGTGGATTAGGAACCACTACAAACATCCATAGCACGGAACCCGAAACCTGTGGTATCAAGCACCACAGCGCTAGCCACTTGGCCATTAGACGCCTGTTACAAAAATATTTAGTTTCAATAATTAATATTGATGATAACACTTCTTGTGTAATTTAAATGTTCAGATATCATCTATAAATCCAAAGTAGCTCATTTGTTATTCTATAATTTTAGCAATAAATAATTTTTACATCTTTTATACAATATATATTTTTACATCTTTTATTATATATTGATTCAGTCTATTACACAGTCAACTATTTGAAGTATGCAATTTAAAAGAAAACATATTTTAGAAAAAAAAAAAAGTCACTGATAAAATAAATCATATATTAACTTCCACCCCATTAAACAAAAAAATGGGAGAAGAAAAAAAGGCATGTTTTACATGATGATAATATGAATATGGTTTTGATAAATAATTTCCCATCGTAAAAAAGCATCAAAGTGTTCCCCTTTTGAGTTGTCCGGGCAAATACAGTTCCCAGGGCTCATTTTATTTACCCCATGATTGCGCTAAAAGGCGAATTATCTTATGTATCAACGTATATTTACGAGCCTCGTTTAAAGCGGCACCGAGCAAAAGCAGAACGAGTAGTTTTCTTATCGTAAAAATAACGAAAACTACTCGCATCCGCAGCATCCATCCATCCATCCATACACGGATCCGAATGCAATCTCCCCAGAATCCAGTAGAGGGAACGCCCGGGAGATAACACCCAGCCCAAACAATCATTTTAGATTGCCCATTTGTCGTGGCACTTTGTAGGCAAATTGCCGACAAGAGAAACTGCTTCCTATCTGGGAGCCTAAACAGTGGAAGGGAACCTGGCCCTATGCATCACCTGTGCAGCAGGGAAACGCGCCCATCCGGACAGGGGCATACTTCACGTTCCACCCCTTCCAGCCACCCTGGACTCGCCCTGCCAGCTATTCAGCCAACTTTTATTTATTTTTTTGCCATTGTACTTGCTGTACAACGTTTTCCGAACGAATCAGCAATAAATAAGGCGGGCACACGACTTTGCATACGGCGTTAAAGTATAATGAAAAGAATGAAACATGTATGGGATATTGTAACGGGTTCTTAAATGGAAAGTAGGGGTGTAGGGTGGTAGGGCAACCTGCGCTGGTTTTCAGTGTTAATTAAGTGTTAACACGAGATCATTTTTCGTCCAACTCAGCGGCGTTGCAGCAGAAGGCGGTTCTTGTTTGAGTAACAGGTCATTAAGATTGCCGTGCATTTAAAAGCCGTCAAAGTGTATGAGCACGCACGGCGATTTAAAAATTCATCATGAGATTTCGATGCGTGGTGCTATAACTCATGATTATACACCAAAGATTTATGCTCTGTTATTATTTGGTGAGAAAACATGGTTTGATATTTTGGAGATTGATACAAACAAACAAAAACAACAAAAGATTTGATATTGTTAACGATGCATTGCAGATGCACAATTGTTAATGCATTATTCACTTCTCCGTTTTTTTCCGCTTCACTAGCACAGTAGCCGCATATTAGGCCAAGGCTGTTTGCCTACTAGTAGATTTCGAGAAAGGAAATGTTTTCTTCTTTTTTTTTTACGTTGCAGGGCTATCACTCCTACGCCCAACAATCATATTAGACCGGTACATACGGTTTAAAGTGTCCGAATCATCTGGTACCATGCGTCAGGCGCTAGCCACTCGGCCATCAGACTCCTGTTATAAAAATAACTGCTTTCAAAAATTAATCATGATGATAATATTTCTTTTTAAATTTAAATGTTTAGAAATCACCTATAAATACAAAAGCACCAACGCTCATTTTTACTCTATAATTTTAACGATAAATAATTTTTACATCTTTTATAAAACATATTTGTTCAGTCTGTTACACAAATAACTATTTGAACTATGCAATTTAATGGAAAGCATATTTTTAAAATAATCACTGATAAAATATATCATATATTACTTCCAGCCTATTAAACTGAAGAATTGGGGGAAAAATTACGTTTTAGATGATAATATCAATATGGGTTTGATAAATAATTCCCCATCGTAAAAGCACAAAAATTTTCCCCATTGAGTTATCCAGGCAAATACAGTTCCGGGGCTCATTTTATTTCTTCCCCCTCCCCACCATGATTACGCTTAGGCGAATTATTTTATATATAAACGCATATTTACGAGCCTCGTTTAAAGGGGTCCCAAGCCAAAGCAGAACAGAGTAGTTTTTCTTATCGTAAAAATAACGAAAACTACTCGTATCCGCAGCATCCATCCATACACGGATCCGAATGCAATCTCCCCAGAATCCAGTAGAGGGAACGCAATCCAGTAATTAACGCCCAGGGAAGTAGAGGGAACGCAATCCCAGAATCCAGTAGAGGGAGATAACACCCAGCCCAAACAACCAGTTTAGATTGCCCATTTGTCGTGGCACTTTGTAGGCAAATTGCCGACAAGAGAAACTGCTTCTATCTGGGAGCCTAAACAGTGGAAGGGAACCTGGATCCTATGCATCACCTGTGCAGCAGGAAGCGCGCCCATCCGGACAGGGCAATATTTCACGCTCCACCCCTTCCAGCCACCCTGGACTCGCCCTACCAGCTATTCAGCCAACTTTTATTTATTTTTTGCCATTGTATGTTACTGTACAACGTTTTCCGAACGGAGCAGCAATAAATAAAGCGGGCACACGACTTTGCATACGGCGTTAAAGTATAATGAAAAGAAATGAAACATATATGTGATATTGTAAAGGGTTCTTAAATGGGGGTGTAGGGTGGTGGGCAACCTGCACTGGTCTTTAGTGTTAATTAAGTGTTAACACGAGATCATTTTTTCGTCCAACTCAGCGGCGTTGCAGAAGGCGGTTCTTGTTTGAGTAACAGGTCATTAAAGATTGCCGTGTTTTAAAAGCCGTCAAAGTGTACGAGC
>BPLR01011908.1:0-33045 GCA_021605095.1 Caerostris extrusa | reverse complement strand
AGCGCATGGGCTGTTTCCGAAAATTGAGAAATATCGTACAAGCTGTTCTTTTTTCTTTTGCCTTTGTCTTCTTTAATTGTTCTGAAATATGTGGCTGTGCGTTTTCTTAATACATGCTCCGCTGATTTTAATTGCCTTCCAGTGATTTATCGGACCATATGTACAGTCTTTTAAAGTTTTTAAATGGTGTGTTTCTTTTTATGTAACGCGTAATAAACTTGTACTTTTTTTTTTATGGCAGCAAAATTTCAGCTTTGAAATTCAAAATATTTATTTGTTGTAAAAATATTTGGGTTTTTTTATATGCTACTGCTGACATAAAAATTAGATCGTCAATAACATGGATGCAGATTTCTTTTCTGCTTAGTTTTTTTTTATTATTATTATTTCTACGACATCTTTTGCAGAAATAGGGTCCATTTTAAAAATTGTGCTAAGGCAAAAAGATGCGGTTGTTGGTAAGTAATAAAAGTGTGGATGATCACATATTATTGAATAAATATTTATAGGCATAAAATACAAAAGATTTAAGAATATAAATCACTTTACTCATCAATTTCATGCCTGGTTACTACAAAATCGAATCGAATACTAAAAATATTTATCAAATAAAAAGTAATGCAAACTAATGTATAATTATTTACAGGTGGTTATCAAAATAATGGAAGTGAATAAAAATGATATTTAAGAATGTATTTTGTAAGCATTAAAATGTAATTTTAATCCATTTACCAGTTTTATTAATTTAGCTACCAGTTTTTTATAATATAAAAGTATATATCATGGTAGCATGACGTAGATTTAATGAAGTTGTATACATCTGGGATTTTTGTCAAAAGCGTAAAATGTCAGACTTACACAGACTTTCAAATTGTAGGAGTCCGACTAACTGGAGCAACTGTGAACGAAACATCCCAGCTTTTAGGCAATTTTAGAGGTACGGTGTCTAAAGTCATGACAGAGTAAACAAAGCACGACAAGACAAGCTTAGCAAAGCAAAATAGTGGACTGAAGGAGAAGCTGAGTGAAAGAGACCGACGGGTATTAAACCGGATTGTAATGCCTAAAAGAAAACAACTGCATCCAAAGTGACCGCAGAGTTCAATCAGCATCTGTGTTCTCCAATGCCAAAAATTACAGTTGGAGGCATTTTCATGAACAGGACATTTACGGTAGAGCAACACTTCCCAAGCCACTTGTCACATCTGCTAATGCCAAAAGTCAGTCTACAGTGGTGCCATACTCCACAAAACCTGGTCAACTGATAAGTGGAAGAACAAATCATCTTTCCCACTTTTTCCCACAACAGGATGAGTGCATGTTTGAGGACACAGGCACAAGATATGATCGTCATTGTCTCCTTCCAACTGTCGAGCATGGAGGTGGATCTGTCATAGTATGGGCAATCGTATCGTGGTTTTCAGCTGGCCCAATCGTAACCCTGAATGGAAGATATCTAAGTAAGAAGTATAGAGAAATCTTAGATGACCAAATTCATCTTATGATGCAAACTTTCTTTTCTGCAGGAGATGACCTTTTCCAGAATAATAATACCTACCTTTTAATGCAGCGAGACCTGTAGATTCCCAGTTTGATGAACACGAGGATGAAGTGAAACATTGCCCTCACATTCTCCCAACTTCAATACCATTGAACCAGGTCTATTTTAAAGCGATAAATCGATCGGAATCGATATCCTCCACCGGCAGTCCTTTTCGGAAATATCTCCATGAAGAATAGCTCTAAACACTATTCAACACTTGTATAATTCCATTCCCAGGCGAATTCAATCCGTATTGTTATCCAAAGGTTGTGTTTTATATGCCATATTAGTAAAGGATTCCTTATAACTCTAGGGTTGTCTTCCATTATTTTGATAACCACCTGTATATCAATATAGCCACCATATATATATATATATATATGGTATATATATATATATATATATATGCCTAAAGAACCTAAATGGCCGAGTGTCTCAGCACTCTGGCGCTCGGTGTCACAGGTTTTTCGCCTTCGAGTCCAGAAGTTTGTAGTGGTTCGGAATCCACTTTTAAGCCGTAGGTCCCAGTCTCATTTGACTGTAAAGAGCGTCACGGAGCCAAGTCAGACTTCTACCTACGGAGCTCCATCACAACAGAAGCTGCCCCCTTTTCCCTCCATGCATGAGTATATTACTCATGGGTTGCCCGTCCCGCACTGCAGGACACTGAGGATTAGTCACAAACAAGATATGATTAGCTGTGTGTGCGTGTATACATTGAAACATATCTCCTTGCATCCCAACCTTACACTACTTCCCCTTCAATTCTTTTTTGTATCTAAAAGTCACTGTACCATAATGTTTGTAAATATTCTCAATCTGATAAGAAGTGATTTCGTCTTCTTGCAAATCTAGTTTGATCATTTCAAAATTTTATTATGCTCGTTAAAAGACGCATAAGTGAAAAGAATATCAGATTTATTTATAAATTCAATAGGATCGACCTTCTTGTTGTTATGGGTTTTCATTTCGGGAAATCTGCATATATTTTTCATTAAAAAAAAAAATTACTTCCTTAAGAATGCATGCTTCCATAAATTATCGCAATGCAGTTGGAGCGTTCCGCTTGAGTGCCGTTTACGCAGCTTGTATCAAATTGTATCAATCAGCTATTCTCCGATGCAGTGAAGCGTATCATCAACAAGCGGAACTGCATAACAACGTTTCGTATCATTTCAATTGGATTCTATCATTGCACATACCAATGCTATGTTGCGCAAAAAGCTATTTAAGGCAACTCGGTACTTAAAATATAAAAAAAAATATTAATAATAAAATGAAAAAATATATTATTCCGTGATTTACTGTGAATCTTTCAAGATATCATTTATTATCTACTCCAACCGGAAGTATATTAAAAGGGCCCTTTATGAAAGAGAGGAGCAGTTTAAATGGCCATTTGTATTTTCTTTACATGATATTTCCTAAAAATGTGTACATTTAATTTTTTGAGGTACCTTTTCTAGAAAGTAGACATAAATCATTAAAATATTTTTTACATAGTAGGTAAATATGCTCGCTCAGTGCCACAAAACAGGCGGGCCATGGATGTTTTGTAGTGGTTGGGAATCCATCTTAAACCGTAGGCCACAGTCTAATATAACTGCAAAAGGTTGGGCGTAGGACTGATAACCCTACCCCGTAAAAAGAAAACATCTCCTCTCTCGAAATCTACCAGTAAGTAGACACATGGCTTTGGCCCACCATCGGGCTATTGTGCATATGAAGAAGAAAAAGCTTTTATTAAAAAAATTTTTTTAATTAAAGGATTTCCATATCATAACCGTTTTTTAAAAAAAAAGAATATAGAAAAATAAACTCTCAATTTGTCCTTCAGATTAGTTTAGAAAACATTTTAAATTTACGTAAAAAATTCAAGACAATACCACAATACATTTAATAGTTTCTGAGAGAAAGTATATCAAATTAGATTATTTTAAACATCGCGTGCATAGGGAGTGTACGAGTCTAATAAATAAATTTATTCACCCTTCAGGAAGAATGATGTTTTAAAGAATGTAATGGGTTTTTTATTTGTGTAAGTCATTCTAATTAAAAAAAATACTTGCTGGCTAATTATTGGCTGAAATTCTTGAAAACGGGCACGTCGTACGATAGCTGTGATGTTGTTTATTTATCAATGTTACAATGACATTGCTGCAAATACTTCAATGTTAGATTGTCCTAAAGATGGCCTGTCCTAAGAGAAAACCTTCCGTTTTTTTAGGATAGTAGTATCACTTGCTTTGGCACTCGGTGCCATAGTCTTCAGATTCGAGTTCGGCGGTGTCATGCATGTTTGCAATGGTTCGGAATCCACTTCAAACAGTAGGTCCTGGTCTAATGTGATTGTTGGGCGTAAGGCTGTCAACCCTACCTCGTAAAAAGGGAGAACATATCATGTTTCGAAATAGGCCAGAGGGCTTTGGCCCACTATTGGAGCCGTTGCATCAATAAAGAAGAAGCAATTTCTTGTTTTAATTATAAGCCTTATAGCTTTATAATTAATTTAATTATAAGAATATAAGGCTTTTAATAATTAATTTAATTATAAGAATATAAGTCTTTTAATAATTTAATTATAAGGAAATAATTAATTTAATTATTGCCTTATGGCCAAATGGATTTATGGCCAATTGCTACGGGCTTCAGGTTCGAATCATGGCGGTAGCATGGATGTTTATTCATGATTTTGAATTCACGTTAAACTGTAGGTCCCGGTCTAATTAACCCAGAGTGTGCAAAAAATGACCGTAGAGTGACAAACTAAACTAATCTTCAATGACGCAACAGTCACATGGTGGGCCAAGGCCGTACGCCTATTGGCAAATTCCAAAACATAAAATGTTTACTTTTACAATGTAGGGTAGTGAGCCCTACGCCCATTGCTATTCAGTCATATTAGACCAGGAACTACTGTTTAAAGTGGATTACGAATCACTATAAACATCCATGGCACCCGAAAATCTGTGGAACCGAGCGCAAGTCACTCGTCCATCTGCCCCACAGGATGAATTAATCTGTAATAAATACATCGTGTTGTCTTTTCATCGTATCCTCCGTTTCCCTTGTGAATTGCATCCTACAGTTACAGTTAATATCATTTTTAAAGACACATTTGCAGATTTATAAACTGACTAGATTTATTTATTTAAGTTTATTTATATGATATAACTCTGGCATTATAAACCAATTTTAAGTAGCGAACGACACTAAATCAAACATAATTTTGAAAACATTATACACCACTACAAAATTACATACCACCGCCAGGATTCGCCGGACTTCTGTAGTACCCAAGTATTGTCTTTTCGTCATATTCGCCCTTTCTCTTTTTTAATTACATCCTACAGTTGCAGTTAATATCATTTTTATGACATATTTGTAGGTTTATTTATTTAAGGTTATTTATATGAAGTAATTTTGGCATTATCCAATTTTAAGTAGCAAACGACATTAAATCGAACCCGATATTTGAAAGAATCACTCATTAACAATTTGTAAAAAGTTAATGAATAATCCATAACTCATCTCGTGAGAAACAGTAATTTTATTTCTTCAAGCAGCAGACATAAAAGTGGCAAATGGAAATAAACATCATATCTTGAAGAGAGAGAAGAAATAAGCGAGAAGATACGAAATACATAAACAAACAAAAAGAACCGACTGTAAGAAAAGGCTATGAAATCTAATTGAAGCAAGTCTGTCTTCGATAAAAAAAAATCCTCCGAAGGGACTCTCCGTGGAACACCCCCCCCCACACACACCCCCTCCTTTTATTCTTTCTTAAGCATACGAACTCGTTCTTCCAATACAGATCTCTGTATCGAAGAGGATTCTCTACAAAAAAAATAGATAGAAGATCGAAAAAAGCGAATAAGGGAAGGGTATATAAAGACACGGACGAGAGACTGCATTCCATGTTTTCATCTTAGTTTGCTCGATTCTTGGAAGTACGCATCGGAGAAATGTTTTATGCGAAGGGCAAAAAAGAAGAAAAAAAGTGTGGGATTTAAGAAGAGTGGATGCGGAAATGAGAAAACTCTCGCGCAAGAATTTGATTTCAATTTCGCTTTCGCCCTCGATGCTTTCTAGAGCTTTGAAAGGAAATGAATCTTTCTCCCAAATGGTTTTAAAAGTATTGATTTAAAATCATTGGAGGATTCATTTCATTTTTTTTTCTTACTCTTGACTTGATGAGAGGTCCTTAATTTTAATCGGAGAATATTCAAGAGAAAATACTGAATGAAAGCTATATTACTGGATACTTATTGTATTTTATCCATTTAGTTTCTATTAGACGAATGTATATTAAAGTTGTATTACTGAATGCTAATATATTTTATCTATTTAGTTTCTATTAGACGAATGAATATCAGAGTTGTATTACTATTAGACGAATGAGTAACAAAGTTGTATTCATCATCGTCATGATTGGCGCAACAGCTCCATAGTGGGCCAAGGCCGTCTAGCTACTGGCAGATTTCGAAACATGAAATGTCTACTTTTTTACGGGGTAGAGTCAACGCTTTACAGCCATGCTAGACTGGGACCTACAGTTTAAAGTGGATTACGAACCACTATGAACACCCATGGCACCGTTGGGACTCCGAACCCGAAATGTATGGCCAGACACTCGGTCATCTGCCCTTCCTGTGTAAACTGCTTACATTTATTTATTTTTGTTTATATGATATAAATTTAATATTACGATTTAATTTTAAGTATCGAACGACATTAAATCAAACCCAATTTTTGAAAGAATTGTTTATTAACAACTTGTAAAAACTTAATGAATAATCCATAACACATCTCGTGAGAAACAGTAATTTTATTTCTTCAAGCAGCAGACATAAAAGTGGCAAATGGAAATAAACAGCATCACTTGAAGAGAGGAAAAAAAGAAGAAGAGTGAAGATACGAAATGCATAAACAAACAAAAAAGGACCGACTGTAAGAAAGGACGATGAAATCTAATTGAAGCAAGTCTGCCTTCGATAAAAAAAAAAAAAATCCTCCGAAGTGACTCTCCGTGGACACCCCCTCCCCCTTTTTTTTTTTTCCTTCTTAAGCATACGAACTCGTTCTTCCAATACAAATCTTTGTATCGTATCGAAGATTTTTGCCGAAAAGAGAGAGATAGAAGATCGGAAAAAAGCGAATAAGGAAGTAAGGCTATAGAGACACGGACGAGAGACTGCATTCCATGTTTTCATCTTAGTTGCTCGATTCTTAGAACTACGGCATCGAAGGAATGTTTTATGAGAAGGACAAAAAAATAGTAAAAAAAAGTGTGAGATTGAGCAGAGTGGATGCGGAAATGAGAAAACTCTCGAGCAAGAATTTGATTTCAATTTCGCTTTCGCCCTCGATGCTTTCTAGAGCATTGAAAGGAAATGAATCTTTCTCCAAATGGTTTTAAAAGTATTGATTTAAAATTATTGGAGGATTCATTTCAGTTTTTTACTTTCTTTGTTGATTTGATGTACTATAAAGTCTTAATTTTTAATCGAAGAATATTTAAGAGCAAAAGACTGAATCAAGTTGCATGACTGAATCCTAATTGTGTTCTATCCATTGTATAACTGAATCCTAGTTTTTTTATCCATTCGGTTTCTATTAGACGAATGTTTGGTTTGGTTTGTCGCTCTACAGTCATTTTGTCAACACTTAAGACTAATTAAACGGAACATACAGTTGAACATGAATTCCGAGCCACTCACAAACATCCATACCGCTGCCAGGATTCGCCTGACTCCTGTAGTACCCAAGTCCAGAGCGCTAGTCACTCGGCCATCAGTTCTCATAGGACAAATTAATCTGTAATAAATACATCGTATTGTATTTTCGTCATATCCACCCTTTCTCTTGTTAATTACATCCTGCAGTTACAGTTAATATCATTTTTAAAGACATATTAGTAGGCTCATAAACTATTTGAAGTTTATTTATTTGATGTCATTTTGGCATTATGATTCAATTTTAAGTAGCGAACGACACTAAATCAAACATAATTTTTAAAAGTATTATTTACTAACAATTTGTAAAAACTTAATGAATAATCCATAACACATCTCGTGAGAAATAATATTTATTTCTTCAGGCGCAGACATAAAAGTGGCAAATGGAAATAAACATCATCTCCTGAAGAGAGAGAAAAAAGAAGCGAGAAGATACGAAGCACCTGAACAAACAAAAAGAACCGACTGTAAGAAAAGGCGATGAAATCTAATTGAAGCCAGTCTGTCTTCGATAAAAAAATCCTGCGAAAGTGACTCTCCGTGGAACACCCCCTTTTTTTTTTTTTCTTCCTTCTTAAGCATACGAACTCGTTCTTCCAATACAAATCTTTGTATCGTATCGAAGATTTTTTGCCGAAAAGAGAGAGATAGAAGATCGGAAAAAAGCGAGTATGGAAGTAAGGCTATAGAGACACGGACGAGAGACTGCATTCCATGTTTTCATCTTAGTTGTTCGATTCTTAGAACTACGGCATCGGAGGAATGTTTTATGCGAAGGACAAAAATAGTAAAAAGTGTGAGATTGAACAGAGTGGATGCGGAAATGAGAAAACTCTCGCGCAAGAATTTGATTTCAATTTCGCTTTCGCCCTCGATGCTTTCTAGAGCTTTGAAAGGAAATGAATTTTTCTCCAAATGGTTTTAAAAGTATTGATTTAAAATCATTGGAGGATTCATTTCAGTTTTTTTTTTCTTACTCTTGACTTGATGAGAGGTCCTTAATTTTAATCGAAGAATATTCAAGAGCAAAAAAATACTGGATGAAAGCTATATTACTGGATACTTATTGTATTTTTTCCATCTAGTCTCTATTAGACGAATGTATATTAAAGTTGTATTACTGAATCCTAATATATTTTATCTATTTAGTTTCTTTTAGACGAATGAGTATCAAACTAGTACTACTTAATCCTAATTGTATTTTATCCGTTTGCCATCATTAAAAATCAGAGTATACATGTTTTATTCAATTAAATTGATATCAATAACAACAGAATATGATTTTTTTTTAACTTAAAATTAAAGCTATTTACAGTATTATTATTATTTCCCAGTAAACGATTGTAGTGAAAAGTGAGGTAAATTAACAACAATGTTTAATTTTATTTTTCAAAAATTATTCAAACAGTGAATCTTTAGTGAAATGGGTAACTTCATCTCTCATGGTATCTCATCAATTGATTGATAAATCGATTTGATAATTTTTCCGAAGTGGGACTTCTTTACAAATCAGAAAGTATTTATTAATAATTTCAAAGTTCATAAGATTTAAAGATTAAGATCATCATAAATTTTATTTTTTTTAAGTCTCATACTATTTGTATCTTTTATTGAAAAACACTACATAACAAATTTGGGGGATAAACAAATACCATTGATAGCTCAATTACTTTTAAGTTTATAAAAATTAGAAAAACTTAAGATTATTAGTTCTTTTCTGATATATGTATTCACTATGTACTTAATGCACTTATTTAAAATGAGTTATTTAATTTATTGTACATATTATCAACTTCGTATTTTTATTTAATTCTTTATCGCCTTTGTAAAGGCTGAGACAGAGACTTTTCCTATCAAGGTACTTTTGGCGATGATTTTCAGCAAACTAGTAATACAAAATGTAGCGCATTTCATCATTAATCATTCTACTGTATTCCTTGAGAAATGCAACTACGCGTTCGATTTGCTACTTAGATTACCCATTACATACATATCGACATAGATTTTATTATTCCTTCATCCTGTTTGTAGCTAAATTCCCACAGATTTGGATCAACTGCAAGGTATTCAACTGGAAATTCCTATTATGGTAACATTATTAATGATTTTGCTGTTGCAAAATCTTCCAGGTTTTTATCCTTGAATGAATAAAGAGCTACAATAATTCTCTTACAATAAATATGAGCAAGAATTTCAGCATGTGGCATTATTTTGTATAGCATTCACTATCCGTCTTTTGGTTGCTATATGGACACGACAATCAAACAAAACTAGCAAAAACAATCATAAAAAAAAACCCAGATAATCCAGCGAATCCTCGTCACATATACTGCAAATGATGAACAAGTTTACTTGATGCTGAACTTGCAAATAGCTGAATGTATACAAGAAAATTCAAATGTCTATTTCAGCAACACTTGTCATTGTAAGAAGTACATGAACGTTGAGGTACAGAAATTCAAGCTTTCAAGGTCACAGAGATTACGAACAAAGACACATCAGATAGTTCTCCTTCGTCGCTTGAAGTCAGTTTAAATTTAACTTTTAATATCCAATTTTGTAACGGATAGGTCCCGGTCTAATGACTGCAGAGTGTTGGACGTAGGGTTGATAACCTTATTTTGTAAAAAGTCAGCTTCACGAAGAAAAGTCAGACTTCTACCTACGGGTGCTCCAACACAACAGAAGCTGCCCCCCACCCCCTATCCCTCCTTCCATGAGGCCACACGGTCTAGATGTTTGCAATTTACCAAGTGGAATAAGAAACAACAACTTAAGATGATTATTTTTACATTTAGTAAAGGCATTGTACCTTCTTTTCAAGGCAGCCTTGTCCTCTGGGTATCGCGCCGTACCTTACTGTATTCGATTATGTGCATAGATTATGTATATTTTAAGACGAACATTTTTTCACCCGCTTATGTTCATAAAGTTTTACCTGCTTATGAACATAAAAGTTTTATCAGTAGTTAAAATAAAAATTTTACCTTCGTATTTATGTAAAAGTTTTACCCTCCTATGTGCATAAAAGTGGGACCTGAATGGTCGAGTGGCAAGCCCTCTGGCACTCGGTACCACAGGGTTCGAGTCCCGGCGGTGTCATGGATGTTTGTAGTGGTTCGAAATCCACTTTAAATCGTAGGTCCCGATCTAATATGTTCGTAGAGCGTTGCGGGGGCGTTGTTATTCTCCGTCTGTAACTTATCTTCAAGTTACACGCGCCCCCTGGGTAATGCAAAGTGAATAACGTATGTGCAGCGCTTGCCTTAAGACATCAAGACAGATGTCCGCGTGTTTGCCAGCTGCATTAGGAAAAAAAAAAAAATTTGCATAAAAGTTTTACCTGCTTATGAACATAAAAGTTTTATCAATAGTTAAAATAAAAATTTTACCTTCGTATTTATGTAAAAAGTTTTTATCTTAATTTTTCTATAAAAAATTTTTCGGCAGTTTTTATGTGAAAGTTTAATTATGCTTCATTTCTTTTTTTCTGCTAATGAAATCTTGCTGAGCTTCTACAATAGTTTTGTCACCACACCCAACATGTTTTTCACTAATGAGAATGAACGCGAATTTTTTTTTTTTTCTTGTCATTCTCTTTCTTTTTTTTTACGAAACTCTTTACTGCAAAAACATTTAATAATTCCATCTGTTTCGGAAATGAAATTTTGTAAAAAGTAGGCCGAAAGTAAGAAAATTATCTCCCCCCCTTCCCCCCATTCGTCATTGTTCGAACTCCACCTTTATCTTGTTGAAGCATTCTTATTCTTTCTTAAAAAAAAAAAAAAAAAAGATTTTAACTTCGATTTTTTTCCTTCTTCATTTGTTCGGCATTGTTCTGTGTATTGATAAAAAAAAGTAGAAAGAAACACGAAATTGAATTTTGCATAAAAACTGCATTACTTTTTAATTATATTATTTTTATTGGGTGATTTAATTGAATGCTTTAATTTAAGTACGTGTTTAAAATGTAGATAAAAACATTTTCAACATTGAAATTCATTTCCTTTTAAGAAAAGGAAAAAAAAAAAAAATATTGCAAATGCTGATTTTTAATCCAATTTATCCAAAGCTGCAAATGTTATTTTTAATTATATGTTGTTTTTTTCATTGTGATGTACTAATCATTTTATTTCTTCTGATTTCATAATTAAATTTATTTATACTTTGCTTTTAAAAATATCAATCTCATTATAATCTTTGATTTTCAGGAGAGCCCATCCTTTGACTATAACCTTCCGATTCCAGTCTTGAAAAGTGAGTAGAAAATTATTTATTTCTACTAAAACTAAAATGTATGAAATATCCAATTATTAAATATTTTTCGTTTAACAGTTGAATTGTATATGTTACAGCTGAAGTGCAGATATCAGTTATTCTACAAATTATCTAGGTAATATGCAGATTAACTAGGGTGAACCATTAAAGTGCTGAAAATTGTTTCATTTGTCAAATTACATAGGTAATGTGCAGATTAATTAGAATGATCTGTTAAAGTGCCGAAAATTGTTTCATTTTTCAAATTATGTAGATAATGTGCAGATTACCTACTAGGCACTCATTTAAAATGAAAAATTAGATCTTTTCTGAAACAACAGCTCCTATACGCTTAAATTATTATTATTTATTTATTTATTTATTTTCCAATACCTAAGGAATCAAGTTAATACAACAAAACAATCAACACACATTAGTTGATGGAATCAATCATCAATCAAATAAAAATTATAATACGAAAAGATATTTATATAATTATAATATGAAATAAAAATATATAATATTTTTAAATATAGAATATAATACAATTTTCAATTTTTGTTTATTGTTTTAATCCTTTCAGGAGAAAAATAAGAATTACGAAACATGACAGAATTTTTTTCTCATTTTGATTATCAATTAAATTTTAACGCTGCCAAAATTTATCCTTATTGAAATATACTGTCTGCTTAGCATAGAGGTTATTTTTATTTTTCTCACGATATAGTAGAACACGATAATAGAACAACGAAGAAAAATAAATGCATCGCGTAAACATATTCTGGTTGCTTTTTATTCATGAGATTTCTCTCAATGAATTTCTGTGTCGTCGTGCAGCATTGAGTTTTGTTGTTGTTGATGTTGACTGGACTGAGTCACAACTTAATATAAAGTGTCCCCGATGTGTATCTGTGATCCTTGTTTACGTCGCCCCAGACTGAAAGCGAGTCATGTTGTCCCATTTCAGTGATGGGCATCGCCATTACGGATTCCATTCTGTTACATAAGTATACACTATGTAGAAAGATTTGGCATCCCAATGCTACACCAAGGATATACATCCTCTTGTGCAAATAAAAGGGCATGTTGAGGCTCTTTTGTACGAAAGTGTTCCCTTTTTTGAAGTTTATTTTCTTTTTCATTTCTGTGTGTTTTGGCGAGCATAGTGTATTTGAAGTTGAGTTATATTATTTATGTATTTATTGATATGTTTGGTAGACTGCATTTTCATGTAAGGTTTAATGTAATTGGCTTTCTAAAAGGTATCTGCCATTAAATAATTCATTTGTTCAGTATAATAAAATTTCATTCTAAAATATAAATCGGCATAAAAATCTCGTTTTTGTTTATTTATCTTACTTATAACGATGCATGAATGTAGAGCAGGCTTTATTTATGTAGATATATACAGAAGAAATTAATTCTGTATTTATTAATACTTTTAGTAGACTGAATTTTCATGCAAAGTTTGACGTAATAACTTTTCTTCAAAAGGTATCTGGCATTATATATTTAATTTGTTCTTTATAATAAGCTTTATCTTAAAATATAAATTTTCGATAGAATTTGCGTTTTGTTTATTTATCGTATTTACAACAATTTATGTAGTTGTATACAGAAGAAATTAATTCATTATTTATTAATACGTTTAGTAGACTGCATTTTCATGTAAAGTTTAATTTAATAAGCTTTCATTCTAAAAAATATAAATCGGCGTAAGAATCGCTTTTTATTTATTTATCTTACTTATAACGTCGTATATGCTGCATGATTTAATGTAAAAGCAAATTTTATTTAGGCAAAGTTATTTGCAGAAGAAATTCATTCTATATTTATTGCTACATTTATTATACTGCATTTTCATGTAAAGGTTGACGTAATAAGCTTTCTAAAAAAGGTAGATGGTTTTACATAATTAATTTGTTCTTTATTCATTCATTTTAAAATTATTATAATTATTCATTTTGATTGTTTGAGCTTTCATTTTAAAATATAAATCGGTGTAGGTATCGCATTTTGTTTATTTATCTTACTTTTAACGATGTAAAAATTTAATGTAGAGCAAACTTTATTTATGTAGAGTTATTTGCAGAAGAAATTAATTCTATATTTATTGCTACGCTTAGCAAACTGTATTTTAATGTAAAGTGTGACATAATAAGATTGCTAAACAAGTAATATAAAAAAAAAAAAAAAAAAATTGTAAAGTCAATTCCTTCTGTTTTTCTCACTATATTGCAGGAAGTCCTTTATAAATAATTTTCATTCATTTTTTTAAGTTTATCTGGCGCCCTCTATTGGTAGATATACGCAACTTAAATCTAAAAAAAAAAAAAATTAATTAATTAAATATAATTACTGAATTAATTTTGAAAAAACTTCATTAACATCCAGTGTCCTCCACTACAAGTTCAAAAAAATGCATTTGAACTTGAGTGGAGGAATAAAAAAGTATTTTATGAAGGATTGAAAAGTTGCACAAGATATATATAGGGAGAGTGTGAGCTAATAGAAGGAATTGAAAAAAGTATCTGGCATGATGTAATTCATTTGTTCTTTATAATAAACTTTCATTTTTAAATATAAATCGACATGAGAATCGCGTTTTGTTTATTTACCTTGCTTATAAGTGTACGCTCTGTATGATCTAATTGGAGCAAACTTTATTTATGTATAGTTTATAGAGGAAATTGATTCCAAAATTTTAAGTGACAAGTTCTAAAAATGGAAAATAGTATAAAGAAAAACTTTTTAATATCATTTGATTTAACTATATCGAATATATATGCTTGATTTCTTATAAAGAATCATTCTTATTTATTTTTGTGATTCATTTAAAACAAATTCCGGAATTATTTCTCTTTATATTTATATAGAACTTGTTTTTTAAATTTTTAGTCTATAGAGTTTTTTTTTAATACCTTTTATTTAATTTCATGGAAATCTAAAAGGACGACTGAGTTATGTAGTTATTTACAGAATATACAATATTAAATTAACTTCTTCAAGTGTTGTTCAGAGTCGTTCTCGCTATGTCTTCATTTCATCATCGCTGAATTACGCTTTCTGCCAGGAGATTTTCGCGCCAACTCGCCATCTTGGCATGCAGAGTTTCACGCAACTCGTCATTCTGGATACTATATTTATTTTGGGGTATTTTTCGCTGTAATTAATTTTATATAACGGTTCATAATAATTTTGTTTATACAATTTAATTCCTTTCGCCTCAAAAAAAAAAATTAATAATAATAATAAATAAAATAAAATAATAAAAAATTATATCTGTTTTATTTTTTTTATGGTGCAACATAGTTTTTATTCTTTAAATTTAGAAAAAAATAATGTGGAGTTTTATAAAGTTAATTTTTAAAATAATGAACAGTTTTCCTACATTTCGAAATCTTTTTCAATTCCTTCTATTAGCTCACACTCTCCCTATATATACCTTGTTCAAATTTTCAATCGTTCATAAAATACTTTTTATTCATCCACTCAAGTTCAAATACGTTTTTTTTAACTTGTAGTGGATGACACGATGTTAATACAGTTTTTTACAAATATTAATTCCGTAATTAAATTTAATTAATTCATTTTAGTTTTTTTTTTAGACTGTATCTGCATGTATCTACCAATAGATGGCGGCAGATAAACTTAAAAAAATGAATAAAAATTATTTATGAAGGACTTTCTGCAATAGAGTGAAAAAAAATAGAAACGGACCTTAAAAATTTTGTGGAAAAAAATAATGTGGAGTTTTATAAAGTTAATTTTAAAATAATGAACAGTTTTCCTACATTTCGAAATCTTTTTCTCATTAGATTTCAGAGCACATGGCAAATGAAAAAGCTTGTTACTAGTATATTAATTATTTTACTAAAACTTATTAGATTTGTAATATTCTTCTTTATATATTTTTATGTGAATAATTTTTGTTTAAGAATTTAAAATTTGTTTGATAAAATTTTTTTTATCTAAAATTTTTATAAACTTCCTTTTAAATTTTCTTTCAACAGTTATTGAATTGTTAAGAAGAGCTCATTTTTATAACAAACTCTTATCCGATCTTCACACAAAAGAAAACCATTGTTTCACGAGATGCGTCTGTCTCTGAGATGTACTATCTAGAGAGAGAGGTTGATGACATGTTTTGTAAACAAAGATGGGTTTTTTTTTTTTTTTTTTTTACTTTGCCCAACCGTTTGAATATTCTATTCAAGTGCGATGCATGTAGAAAAAATAAGTCTACTTTAACATACTGTTGAGATAAGATATCTCGGTTAAATTTAAATAAGGTTATATTTGAGCAACTCGTACATTCTTTAAATATTAATATTTCAATTTAAAATGATAAGGTTTAAGCTTTTAAAAAATAAAAATCTCTTTAAATATGTTTAAAAATATTATTAAAACAAGCTTTTGAAATATATTGCGCTCGTAAAGTATAAATATTTTTATATTTTATTTTTAAATTTCTAAAAAAAATAGTTGATTCAATTAATTTGGTCTCTTTTGTGATGAGTTATTTAATGTAAAGAAAAAAAAAGTAATTTAAGTTTTTATTTGGTTATGTTTTTGTACATTTTATGTTTATAGCAATGCAGCAATCCAGAAAAATACCAGAAAAAACATTTATAAGAATGTTAAGTACATACTACAAAAAAAAAAAAAAGATAATGTCAATATATTTGACTGCTGATAAAATATGATAAATGTATTATGGATAAGTGGTGAATGATGTGATTTTATCAATTCTTTACATTTTACATTTATGTTGGTTATACGGTATTTTTTTTGGTTTTTTTAATGTAAATTTCTTTAGGTATAAAATCTAACATTATACTTTTTACAAAATAGTTTTTAATTGATATAAAATATAATTACTGATTATGAAGATTTCTTTGCTTTCCATTGTTGAGAGATTTATTATTTTTTGTAGTTATTTTTAATTAAAGGAAGTTAAATGTTCTCATTTCTAGCACTCGGTGCCACAGGTTTCATGTTCTAGTGTCGGCGATGCCATAGATATTTGTAGTGGTTTGGAATCCACTTTAAACTGAAAGCCCCGGTCTAATATGGTCTGTTGAGCATTGAGCGTAGGGCTGACAACCCTACCCTGTAAAAAAAAGAATCTTCCCTGTCTCGAATTCTGCCAGAAGGCAGACGACCTTGGCCCACCATGGGGCTGTTGCACCAATGAAGAAGAAGCGTTCTCAAGTGTCAGTTTTAATTAAAAAAAGGTTTAAATTCTGTACAAATCTGGAATTACAATTTTTCTTTAAATTTATAATGCCATTATTGTGATTAAGAATTTGCATAAATTTTATTGCGCAATTTTTGTAGTAAAATGGTTTCGTACGAAGGCATTGTTAAGTTGTTATTTTTTTTAAATTAAAATATTAGGTAAAATAATTCAAAGTTAAAATAGAGAATTAATGTTGCAAAGCTTGTTTATAAAAATAGTTATGTTCTATAAAGTTATTTTTAAACCAGCTGAAATAGGCCATAAATAATTGAATAAAGTGAACTAGGTCATAGTTACCTCAAAAAGTATTGCAGGTTCTTGTAATCCACAATTGATTTAATTCAAACATTCGAATTCAATACAACTTCACATTAACAGGGTGCAAAATGTTTTCTAGCATTTTACGTTTCGACCTTATAACCATGCTTCCTCCTACTTACTGGCAAGAGGCCCTCTGTGGCGTTCAGGAGAAATAGTAAGTAGGCCTCGAGACTCTCACCCGAGAGGAAGTATGTTGAGAAAAATTTAATTTACAATCTCTCATTCTGTGAGGAAATATATTTAGCGCAACCCTGCTCATTAGTTGGCCTACAGATTCTCATTCGGAGAGGAAGTATTTCGAACATCTTGCTAGCTGAGTATCGGGTTTTCAGCTTAGAAATGGAGTCCGTCCTCAATTTATAATTATCTATCTTTATATGTGTTAAATATTGTACGTCTCTTATTGCATGTGTGTGTGGTGTAAATAAATAAAGCTGGGAGTTCTCCAACCTGTGCCTCAAATATATCAACCCAACCACACCTAGTTACTATCTGGTTGCCCAACCTGCGTACTATAATCTTAATTTAGTAATCGGAAAATGGGATTTCATAAAAAAAATTCTTTGTATCACTGGAATTCATAATATAGCAGCATTTTTATTAGCATTTATTTTTTTCTTATTTTATTTCATATTTTATTATAAGAAAAAAATAAGAAAAAAATAAATCATTCTTTTTTAAATTTGGTTTAATAACGGAACAGGAAGAAAAAATTGTGGAAAAAATAAAGATAAATAATAGTTATATATATATATATATATATCGTTACTGCTGAAAAAAAGTACAAATTGAAAAACATTATAGTTAAAGAAGTAAAAAATATTTGATTCATATATATAATCACGTATATTTTTGAAAATGATAGCCTTTTCTTTATAATTTGTATTGAAAACAACCATTTATAAAATTATTCCTTAAAAAAATCTTTATCAGTATATAATTGTGCATTTTACAAAACAATTTTTTTCAATAAAGTTTTTATTTATTACACTGTCCTTATTATTTTTAGAAACTGTTGGATAACCAGTACTTCAACCACCTCGCTATCATCGATTAAATATGATTTATAACAGTATCGATTATGTTATTTAGTTTCTTTCTCGGGCCTTTGGAGCATGTAATTTGGCTCTCAAATACCTGCTATTGAAATAGTTTTTTTTTTGTTCCACTTTTATCTCATAAAAAGCAAAGTAATGATCGTGACATTATTTCTCCAATGATTGATCAGGGTTGTGAATCCATTTTTTTTGTTTCTCTGGGACATTTTTCCTATTCAAAACAAGTCAGTTTCAATAAAACATAGACTTATTGACTTAATTTTTATCCTGTTGTTGTTGTTTTTAAATGATGAACTCTTTTACAGAGAACGTTCATTATTGTTATAGCAATTTACTTTAGTTTAGTTTAGTTTGTCGATCTATGGTCATTTTTGTGCACACTTTGGGGTAATTAGACCGGACATACAGTTTAACGTGGATTCCGAATCACTCACAAACATTCATGCTCTGGTAAGGAGAGTTAAGTTTATTTTTCAAAGTCACACTGAAGTTCAGAAGCAATTCCGCGAGCACACTCAAAAGATAAAGCATTCAAACGTGGACGCGACTTTCGAAGATGATCGTTCCAAGTTCCGAATATTAAATGTGGGGCTCTAAAAAGGATAACCATGATTCTGGTATTGCAGAACTTGGTATTACAAAAATACCTAACTACATTATTAGGTCAAAATACCCGAACTACTATATTCCGAGCCACTAAAAACATCCATGCCACCGCCAGGTGATCCGAACCTGAAGCCTTTGGTACCAACGGCCAACGTTGTTGTGCATATATACAACAGATTCAATATTCATGGTATAAATATTATTCATAGTGCATTATAAGGTTGTTTGTATTACACCCACTTTGAGACTGCACTGTTTGGAACAAAAAGCTCTAACGTAGGACCTACAGAATCCGTATCTACTTTCAAGGTCAATGTATTTTTGGCTTGCGGATTTATCGTATCCATCCCGGAATTTCCTGTTCTGTTTCGCTTATCGGGTTTCAAACCGAGAGATCTGTCTGGAAATTCGGCATTCTATCTACCATCTCATATGGGCCTGGTGGCTGCAGTCTGGCATTTACATATGTGCCCATGGATGTTTGTGAATTGGCACATAGTAGTTCTCTGGCCTTTGTTGACAGTTGAGCACAAATTAAACTAAACCAGGACTCATACACTGAAGTGGCAAACGTCATGGGATAGCAATATGATGGAATGTGATGTTTGTTTCAGAACAGGTATGTGATGTTTCAGTTCGGGATCCATATTAAATTGTAGTTCCCTGTCTAATTAGCCTAAAGTGTGCAAAAAATGACAGTAGAGCAACAAATGCCATTTCGGAAACTAAACCAAAGTCCCGATTCGTGGCTATGAAATTTTAACGATTTTTAACGTCAGTTTTATTGACAACAGATACTGTGCATTTGGCGATTCATTTAGTAAATGTTTCACTGACAGAACATCGCTTTTGCAGCGACTTTGAGTAAATTTCAACCCTTTGTGGAAAACAATGGCCTGTCCGATTTCAGTTGGTAAGAGCATAAAAGTTATGAGTCAAATGTTTTATTCGTCGATTTTTTTTTTTGGTATATTCATACAAAAAAAAAAAAAAAAAGATTCATGTACCCAAACATGTGTTATGGATGACAAATAGGCATGCTTATTTTGATATTATTTAGTAATTATCACATCTGTTTTAGACATTTGTCCTCAATTTTTAAAATAGATCATATTCCTGTTATTGGCTATAAATATCAAACAAATTGTTTTGTTAAATATTTATACATTTACTTTTATTAAACTTTCTCTGGCGGTATTAGTTGTAAGCTGAATAATGTTTTCGTCAAAAGAGAATTTACAAGTCAAATGTTTTTTAATGGCTTTTTTTTTATATAGAGCGATTGGATGCAGATAGCATTTTAGAGGCACAAAAGAAGATTTCTATTCAGTACCAGAAGCAAATAAAAAGAGGAAGGCAAAAAAAAGAAGATATTTTATTTAAATAATATGATCTCAAGAACCTAAAGATCACAAATCAGAAAAATCAAAGGCACAAAAGAAGATTTTTCGGAAGTGCCAGGGCAAAGAAAAAAAGGGGGAGCGAAAAAAAGATAGATTTGTGAGTCCGAAGAACCTAAACATCACAAATGAAAATAGGGAGGAGCCATGTTTCAACATGGACTGTAGTGCCACGAGTTATATGTATTATTTATACCTGGGAGATTAAGATCTTAAGAGTTATATTTGGACCTATCAGAGAGAGTTTGATGGAAAGGATATCATATATTATATAAAATCAAAGGATAATTCAATGCCTAGGGCACTTAGGAGAATGGACGACAGCAGAGGCTCAAAGAAGATTTTCTAGGGGAAGTATCAGGGCCAAAAAAAAAAAAAAAAAAAAAAAGGAAGGCCAAAAAAAGAGAGAGATGGATTGATGAAACGGATCTGAAGAACCTAAATATCTCAATAAAAATTAAACTCGAGACAGACGACTTTGGAGTCGTATTGATAGGGAGGCCATGGTCCAACATGGACTGTAGTGACGAGAATTACATTAGTTATAGACAGAAAGATATCAGAATAAAATGGGAGAGGAAGATCTTAAGAAACGCTATATTTGGACTTATAAGAGGGTGATGTTTAGATGTAAAGTTACAATCACCAAAAGAAAATTGTTTGGAGAAAGGATTAATAAGTTATATAAAGCCAAATAGACGGCAATGCCTAGGACACATGGAGAGAATGGATGATAGCAGAGCCACAAAGAAGATTTTTGAGGGGAAATGCCAGGGCCAGAAAAAAAAAGAATGCCAAAAAGACATTGATGAATGAAGAAAAATCTGAAGAACCTAAAGATCACAACTTGGAAAACCAAAGCTCAAGACAGACGACTTTGGAGTCGTATTGTTAGGGCAGCCATTGCCCAACATGGACTGTAGTGTCAGGGTGTTAGTTAGTTAGGATAATGTTTCCTATTTTAATAAAATATATAAAAATCTGAAAATCTTTCCTAACAAAATTACAAAGTATATTTTTATATGCAAAAATGAGAAAAGCGAGAGATCAATAAAAAGCATCGTCGGACTGCGATTTGTGGATCATTGCTCTAGTGCGGCGTTATTAAAAACACAACATCCAACAAGAAAGAAAAAAGAATAGTGAAATTATTGAAATATACATTTGGCATACGCCACCCACTCAGTAATTATCGGAAAAATGCAAATGAAACTCGAACTTTTTTCTTCAAATAAGCCTTTTTATTCCTATTTCGCTGCATCCCAAATAAACAAGAAAAAAAAGTGGCAAAAAATATAGAGCAGGAAAAAATGTAGAAAAGAAAATGCATCGAATCTGTCTCGTACAAAAGCCGAAAATGTCCCTGTTCGATCCATTACTTCTCTCAGAAGGAGCTGGAGGGTAGGGTGTAGGGTGTAGAAGAAAATGCAAGAAATCTGGCCAGCGCAGAAGATGAAATTTTGGAAATATGGATTTACCATTACGTTAGAACGCGCGAATCGTTTTCCCTGTAGCCAGATCCGGATTTGGAGAAACTGGAAAAAGGGTTATTTTTCCCGTTTTTATGGCGTTGATCAGATTTGCGATTCTGCGGACGAAATCTCGACTTCAAAGAATATGCGCCCCAAAGCATTTTTTTCCTTTAATCTTCAGTGACGAAACAAAATCTTTTCCAGGATATTACAAAATAAGTAGGGTTTTATCACCTTTTTTTTTTTTTTTAAAGTTGTAAATTGTTTTTCGGTAGAATTGTGAATGTTTAAAGTTCGAAAGAAATAAAATTACTATTTCTTCTGTTTATTTATTTATTTTTAAATCGAAATCATTTATTTGTTATCTAAGATACAAATATATTATATATATTTTTTTAATGGAATCTTTTAACTAAAAATAAAATAATAATAAAAAAATATTTTTATTTGATGGAAATCATATGCAATATTTGATGACTGTAGTTAAATATGTTACATTTTTGATAGGTGTCGAGGGGGAATTCAACATTAATTCGGGAATTTTTTCCTCTTTATTTGTAAGTTTAATCATATTTAATACCTAAGTGAGATACATAAGTTCTATAATAAATATATAAATAAATAAACATAAATATATTTTATTAACAAATATTTAAAAACATTTCATCAATCTAATATTTTATTTCATAATCAATTTAAAGATAATCACAGCAAAAATAACATTAGAAAATTGTTTGCCCGGAATGTGGACAAATTTGTTATCTGTTGTGTTGTAATGCATCTGGCAATACATAGGCAATTAATCTTTATGACGTAATCAAGGACTACACAGCTGTTACTCATTTAGCACTGCCTAGGGGCACGTGTAGCTTGAAGATATAAAACGACTCGAGTAACATTAACTCCACAGCGCTCTACGAACCTATTAGGACCGGGACCTAAGGTTTAAAGGGGTTTCGAACCACTACAAACGCCCATGACACATTTGTTATGTTCTTCTTTTGATTTGACAGTTCTAGGGTTGGGGCTAGGCCATCCTGAGGGCATTCTTCCGTTCCAATATCTGCTTGTGACTGTTTTCCGGTTAGTAACTCTTAAAAGTTTAAAATCTGCCTCCCAGTCCATCTGAACTTGGGCCTACCCTTAGTTCTAATGCCAAAATGCAATTGTTGAATATTCTAAATGTCAAGGGTGAAGGGTCCATTCGGAAGATGTGCATCATAAAAAGTTGGCTGTTATGAATGAACTTTTTTTTAAAAAACTGTGTCTTGGTTTTGAATAGCTTTATCAATTAATTGATTCATCCGTGAAGCATATTCTATGTTAAAATTGCATACTGTACTGTGCAGGTTGAGCAGCCAGATTGTAATTGGGTGTGGTGGGTTGAGATAATCAAGGCAAAGATTAGAGAACTCGCAGATTTGTTTGCACACACACAAACATCAAACGCATACAATATTCAACACATTTAAATATAGATAATTATATTCGTGGAAAGATTCCACTTCTAAGCCGAAAACCCAATACTAAGATTTGCGCGAAACATACTTCTTCTCCGGGTGAGAGTCTGTAGACCAACTAATACACAATTTTCACTCGGGATGAGAGACCAGCGACTAAACGTTTTTCAGCAAGAGCGCAGGTTGCGCTGTACATCCTCTCTGGTAGTGAGACTTGAAACCGCTGACCATTTATCCTGAACGCTTCAGGAGGCACTCTTGCCAATGTGGAGGAGGAAGTACGATTACAATACTTTGTATCTTGAGAACTTTAATTATAATATGAAAGCTTTGAAGCATTATAATTTCGAAGTTGACTTTGTTTAAAAAAAAATATATATTTATAACAAGTTGTAAACAATTCGAAATTTTTGGTTGATATAACTGTGCTAATATATTTTTTTATTATTTAATATAATAAAACCTCAATTTAACTTTTCTTCATCTTTCATTCTCTCGTTTTTACAAAGTACATAGCCACTTTGATTAGATTCTAAAGAAAGAAATACAAAATATTGCATGTTTTAGTAAGCTCAAACTCAAAGTTTGTCCCATGGTCGTTGAATCACGTGTGTTATATATATTTGAAAAAATACTTTTTCCAATATTTATTTTCGTTGATGTTGTATCTGCAAGCTTCTACATGTTTACAAAGTGCCTAACAAAATATTCTCAATACGTTTTCTTGAAGTGTGGGAGATTTTGTGTATGAAAGAAAATCTTATCTCATAAATACGAGATTTTTTTCTCTCTCTCTCTCTTCTACTTCTTTCAGATTTTCTAAGAGTCGTCTCTTTAAAAAATAAAGTCACGTAAGGTACACGTTCAGTTTGGAGAACAAATTGAGAGATAACATTTTTCTTGAGTGAGGCGGAACAATATTGATTTTTAGAGAAGATGCCGCACAAAAGTAATTTATTTATTTTCTACTTCTTTAAAAAATTCGGTTTAAATGTCCGTACACGCTAAGTTAGAATGAGTTTTCAAACTTTCCTCACGATCATTTTTTTTTTTTATTCTTTTGTTTATTTTACTTTATTATATAAAAGTAGATTTTACGTTTCGTATTTGTAAAGTTCCAGTAAAAGAAATGCATTCGTGGAAAAGTTTTAAGAATTTATTTTGTTTTGTTTGTGTATCGAATAGTTCTTTAGATACGACTTCTTAAGATGAGAAATTTATATATTTTTTTTTTTTTAATATTGTAACCGTACTTCCTCATACACACTTGCGGCGGCCTGACGGCCAATTGACTAGCGCTCTTGCCTTTACTACGACAGGCTTCAGGTTAGAATCCGCGCTGTGGCATGGATGTTTGTGAGTGGTTTGGAATCCACGTTAAACTGTAGATCCCGGTCTAATTAGCCTAAAGTGTGCTCAAAATGACCGTTGAGCGACAAACCAAACCTACGCACTGGCAAGAGATGGCGTTTTTTTAGAGAAATGGTTAGTAGGCTTCGAGACTCTCACTCGAGAGAAAGTACAGCACAACTATGCGCATCTATTGAGAAACGTTTATTTTACAGTCCCTCATCCTGAGAAATATATTTATTGTAGCCCTGCGTATTAGTTGGCCTACAGACTGTCACCCGGAGAGAAAGTATATTTAATGTATTGTATAGTTGGTTGACTAACTACACAATGCATTATTTACAAATCAATGTAATTACGTTGAATAAACTCTTCTTCTTCATTGGCGCAACAGTTCTATGGTGGGACAAGGCCGTCTGCCTACTATCAGATTTCGAGAGAGAGTTAAGAGGTAGGGTTGTCAGCCCTACGTCCAACAGTCATATTAAGCCAGAACCTACAGTTTAAAGTGGATTCCGAACCACTACAAACATCCATGACACCACCGGGACTCGAACCCTGTGACACAGAGTGCTAGTCTCTCGGCCATCAGGATCCATTGTTGTATCAAATATATGACGAGTTTCTTTGTTTTTATTATTGCAGATTTTATGATAAAAAAATTTCAGTGGATTTTAATTTATTTTTCCAATTAAAATAATTTTAATTAAAAGAACTATATGCACATTTATTTATAAATGTCTGTGATGTTAAAAATTAAATTTTTAAAAAGTTGAACAAGTTTTTGATTAAAAATTTTGTACATTTTTTTTTCAACTATATTTTGACTGTCTTTTTTACTCATTCTTGCAAATAATTATATGGTAACATTTAATGAGTTTCCATTCACATACAGTGGGTAAAAAAAAGTATTTGCAATTGACTTAATTTATTCATATTGACAAATAAATAAAATGTTATGCAATTTTACCTGTCGTAATTAAATACAAGACATCTTAGATATATAAAAATAGTAAAATTTTATTTTAATTTGCATTTTCTACGATTTTTCTTTCAAAAACGAAAATTTGCAAGTCAAAAAAGTATTGCCAAAGTTTTAACTGCTATGCAAATTTTTTTTTACATTGAAGTCACGTGTTTCGACTGATAAGAAACTCTACCGGTATAAAGTCTGCAAAACTACTCCAAAAGTGTTATGCATTATTTTGCGATTACTGCAGTAAAATGACTTCGAAATCGAAGGCGTTGGGCGTTAGTGTTAAAAACACGATTATTAGGCTCAGAAATGAAGGTTTAACTTATCGTACTATAGGAGTGCAGCTCAATATAAGTTTATTTACTGTCAGAAGTGTTGTAAAAAGTTCAAGGAAACAGGATCAACGGAAAATAAGACTAGAAGTGGACGACCTCGAATATTTTCTACAAGAGAAGAACGTGTCATTATTAACAAGGTGAAGAAAAACCCTAAAATAAGTGCACCCCAGATAACTAGAGATGTTGCTTTCACTTCGCAAAAAGACTTTCAGCGTACAGACTTACGGAATGTTTTACACGAGAGAAGTTATTATGGAAGGGCAGCGAGAAAGAAACCATTCATCTCGGAAATAAATAGGAGAAAGAGGTTAGATTTCGCAAAAATCCCACGTTGATTTATCTGAAGAGTTTTGGAACACAGTTATTTTTTCTGATGAATCAAAGTTTAACATTTTCGGCAGTGATGGACGACGATATGTGGAGAAGGCCAAATACTGAATTGGAAAAAGCAACATTTAACTGCTACTGTAAAACATGGTGGAGGCAGCGTCTTAGTTTGGGGCTGTATGGCAGCTAATGGAATTGGCTACCTGCATTTTATTGATGGTATTATGACAGCACATGCACACATTGACATTTTGCGCCATAACTTAAAAATCAGTGCCCAAAATCTTGGCTTTTGGGAACATCATTCGTTTTTCAACAAGACAATGACCCCAAGCATATAGCGAATCTCACCCGTGAATGGCTACTCTACAATGCTCCTCGCCAATTAAAAACCCCACCTCAATCGCCTGACATCAATCCAATTGAAAATTTATGGCACCTGCTGGATCTAGAAATCAAAAAACATAAAATTTCAAGTAAAAACGACCTCAAACGTTTACTCTTGCAAGAGTGGCACAAAATTCCCAACAGTAAAACAAAGACCTTAGTTTTTCTCTATGAGAAATAGATTACAAGCTGTTACAGATGCAGAAGGTATACATACAAAGTACTAAACATATACTGATTTTGTTTTCGCTCATAATTTTGTCAATTTCATAATTTTGCCAATACTTTTTTTATCATGTAAATTTTGATTTTCTCGTATATTTTGACAAAAATATTTAAATGAAAATTTCGTTATATTTGTTTGTCTTTTCTCCTTCTGTAATCGCTATGTTAAAATAAAACTTGTAAACATACTTTGTTAGCAAATATGATCATTTATAGGCAATTGCCAATACTTTTTTTTATCCACTGTAAATATAAATATTATATGTTAGATATTTCAAACTTAAAATTTTAAAAATCCCTTGTTGTTACAATTCGAGTTCCTTTCCTGGGTTAGAAAAAAACGGACTGCGAATTTCATGTTTTACAACACGGACATAAACAAAAACTAAATTTCTTGTAATATTGCATAAAATATTTTACCAAATTACTCCGACCAAGTAATTATTTCTTATTATAATTACAAACATATTTTCTTAAATCACAGTTTCTGAAATCTGTATGAAACAATATGATTGATTATGTTTTCAAGCTCTGACGCTGGCCATAATAGTATACGGAAAGCAATCTTGCAAAATGAACACTGTGTTCGTCGCCGTGCTACCAGGCTAGGGTGATTCTTTCGGTGTTTTCCTTAAGATTGCGTGCTGATATCTTCGCTTGGAATGATGTTGGCCAAATTGCGTGCAGACATCCCAAAAACTAATCCAGACATGCTATTATTAGATAAGGAAGGACTTCAGCATATATTCATTTTGTGTTGTATGCGTCTTTGTCGAATTTATGTAAATTTATAATATAAAACTTCGAAAATTTGATTGAATTTAGGTAAAATAGAACATTTTAATTTCCTTTCAAATTTTATTTTACTAATAAAATAATCATATATTGAACTTACAGTTCTCATAGATTATGCTTAAACATCTTACTGTTTACTCTTTTTTTTTCGAATTAAAAAGTAGACCTGGTGTGTAAATGATTCTCATTCCGACATTTCATTTTTCCTTCAAATGAAAATACCCCCCATAATACTCCCATATATTCCTCATGCCGTACTAGTATAAGACATTGACGCACCAAAGTAGTGTCTAACATCATAAAAATTTTCACAGACGAGAATCCTAGAACGATTTTCCCAGTAAGGTCTAATATGACTGTTGGGCGTAAAGGTAACTCCGTAAAAGGAAAACATCTTCTGTCTTGAAATTTGCCAGTAAGCAGACGGTTTGGGCCTACCGCAGGGTTATTGCGCCACTCAAGAAGAAAGTATGTACAAAAAAAAATTCATAATCTCTCTTTTAGCTTTGCTTCAGCTTCAAATCCTGGCGGTGGTAAGAATATTTCTGAGTGGTTCGGAATCTACGTTAAACTGTACCACGTTGAATTGGTCTAATTAGCACAGAATGACCGTAGACCGATAAACCAAATCAATTCTCTTATTAATGAAAATGTGTTTAATCAATGAACTTATTAAAGTACGGAAAAAAATTAACAACGAAAAATAAAACGACCAAAATGACGAACAGAAATTTAGTGAAGAAATTTTCAAAAACTGCTGCTATAAGGGACAGGTGTAAAAGCCTGATTGGAAGGTAGAATATTTTACGGAACGGTTGCTTCTTGAATCTTCTTGAAAGCTGACATTTCGCACGGAACACAACAAAGAAGCTGTAAAGAAGAAGCTGGTAGTTCCTGCGTACAATATGAAAGTCACGTGGAAAATTAAATGAACTGATAACATCTAAAACTTACACTACTGCTATTGATACCAGATTTTTATAAATTCCATATGCAATGCCTTGTGTGCTTCTATCATCCCTAACAATATTTCATCACCTCCATTGCTCAATGTTCTCCACTGTTCTAGACCAAAGACCTTGGCATCATCGCTATAATCGATCAGAATTTCACATTTAAAACAACTAAGTATAATTATGGTACTTAGGGTATACATGAAAGATGAGGAGAAACTGAATACTTAGCCGATCTAAAATTTCGTGGCATAATGAGAAGCTATCAGCGCACCCTGCTGTTGAATTTATGTCCACTAAAAGCCATAACCATGGCGTGGCTCCATTTTAAAATGTGAAAAGGCATCCAATATGCATTAGGAGGGCGGCTTAAAATATTAATTAATATTTCAACATTTCTCATTATCCCCCATTCTTCCGCTGCGGAGGACATGATTTCCCCGAAATTCGGTTCCGCGGTTTCCTAGAACTAATTTAACTGCGACGTTAACATGATTCGATTTCCGATAGACGTCCCTTTTGCTTTCTTCTGTAAAAGGGATTTTGAAGTGTTGCAGTGCGCTATCGATTTCACTTTGCATGAAAGGGGAAAAGTAAACTTAAAATTAGTTTTCCTATGAGGTCGTTATTTTGGCCGAATAGGGTTAGGGGATTTTTTTTTTTTTTTTTTTTTATATAGAGAAGAAACCTTTGGGAATAACCAATTACGTAACCGCGGTAAAATGGGAAAAGATATTGTGTTTTTGTTCTAGTGCGACTTGCATTAGATTATGCAGGCTTTTTGAAGGTAGCAAGAAAGGGATTTAAATTGGCAGGTTGTTTACTGTCCTTATTGATAAAAATGTTTGTATCTTAGCTTTATAGTTATTTGTCTTTATTTATTTTACATTTATTCTTCATGAACTGTATACTTACGTTTTAACTTTTGTTTAGAATAAACTATAATTTCTATTGAAATCAATGTACTGTGAAAATTTTTTGAGTTAACAAACAAGTATTTTTAACAAGCAAAAGATTTTTGTCCAATTTATTTCCATAACAAATATTTTTCCCAGAAGAAAATTTATTAGAATAAGTTGCCAGAAGTCTGGATCAGACTGCCATTCCTACTTCCCTTGCAGATGCAAACGCCTTGGCAAAATCTAAAATTATAATAACTTCTAAGATCAAAATAAATATCAAATTACAGAACTGAATGTCGACAGAAAAACAGCTACTTCTCTCACAAGATTAAGGATAAATCACCACAAAGATTTGACAATTTCTGATGATGGCGTTAAAAAAACACCAAAAATATGGCAATTGCCCTGATGTCGAACTTCCTCCTCATCATGTCGGGGCCTGATGGGCAAATTAGCTAACATTGGCTGGGCTTTGGCACCACACGCTTCAGTTTCGAATCCTAGCGATGGCAGGGATGTTTGTGAGTGGTTCGAATCCACGTTAAACCGTAGGTCCCGGTCTAATTAGCCCAACGTGTTGCACAAAAAAAGGCCGTAGAGCGACAAACCAAACCAAGCCTTGAAATCTAACATTTCGCGCGGATAATATTGTAAAGAAGCTAATATTTCCTGCGTACAATATCAAAGTCACGTGAAAATTGAAAGAAACTAATAATATCTAAAAGTTACGCTACTACGATGGATGCCTGCTTTTATAAACTCCATATGCAATGCCCTACTTATGCTGTCAATGTGTTTCTATCACCCCTAACAATATTCATCGCCTACATTGTTCAATGTCCTCCACTGTTCTAGACCAAAGGTCTTAGCACCATCGTTATAATCCATCAGAATGTCACATTTAAAAACAACTAAGTATAATTATGGTACTTTAAATTATACATGAAAGATGAAGAGAAACTGAATACTTAGCCGATCTAAAATTTCGTGGCATAATGAATAGCTATCAGCGCACCCTACTGTTGAATTTATGCCCACTAAAAGCCATAGCCATGGCGTGCCTCCATTTTAAATGTGAAAAGACATCCAATATGCATTAGAGGTCGGCTTAAAATATTAATTAATATTTCAACATTTCTCATTATCCCCCATTCTTCCGCTGCGGAGGACATGGGTTCCCCGAAATTCGGTTCCGCGGTTTTCCGGGAACTAATTTAACTGCGACGTTAACATGGTTCGATTTCCGATAGACGTCCCTTTTGCTTTCTTCTGCAAAAGGGACTTTGAAGTGTTGTAGTGCGCTATCGATTTCACTTTGCATGAAAGGGGAAAAGTAAACTTAAAATTACTTTTCCCTACGAGGTCGTTATTTTGGCCAAATAGGGTTTGAGTTTTTTTATTATTATAGGGAAGAAACCTTTGGGGATAACCAATTACGTAACCGCGGTAAAATGGGAAAAAATTGTGCTGTTGTTCTAGTGCGACTAGTATTAGATTATGCATGCTTTTGAAGGTAGCATGAAAGGGATTTAAATTGGCAGCTTGATTTTCTGTCATATTGATAAAATGTTTGTATCTTAGCTTAATAGTTATTTGTCTTTATTTTATTTTACACCGCATTTATTCTTTATGAACTGCATACTTACGTTTGATTTTTTCTTACATTGAAATCAATGTACTGTGAAAATTTTACAAGTTAACAAACAAGTATTTTTAACAAAAAGGTTTTTATCCAATTTGTTTCCCATAACAAATATTTTTCTAAAAAATTTATTAGAATAAGTTGCCAGAAGTCTGGATCAGTAGTAATACTTCCCTTGCAGATGCAAACGCCTTGGCAAAATCTAGACTTATAATTCCGTTTAAGATTAAAACTAAATACCCAAATACAGAATTAAATGCAGATAAAAAAAACAGCTACTACTCTCACAAGATTAAGGTTGAAACTTTTCCCTAAAAATATGACAATTTCTGCTTTTACAGTGTTAAAAAATAATCAAACATGTAGCAGCTGCCCACAACTCGAGTTTACTCCTCTCATCAGTATATTTGATTGCCCAGCGGCTGTTGCATCCGCCATTTTGCATTTGTTTGAATCGGTGAAGATTTATACTCGAGCTAGCAATCAACAACAGCCAATTTTATTTGGGAGCTATTTGATTTTCTTGTACTCTACAGGTTTGGTTTGTCAATCTTACAGTCATTTTGTACGCTTTGGGCTAATTAGACTGGTACCTTAGTTTAACGTGGATTCCGAACCACTCACATCCATCGGCGGACAGGATACAGATTTTTTTGTCTATGGGCACAAACGCCAGAGCGCCATAATTGACCATCAGGCCGCCTATGTACTCTTCAGGGGCTTTGACAACATCAACAATATTTGAATAACTTTCCAATTTCAATTTTTTTCAGACTTTGATTAAGGTCTTAACTCATGATATTCACAAAATTGTTTCTAATTTTTTTGTCGTTTTTTTTTTTTTTCTCTTCAAATAATTAAAATTAAGGTTATGTGTCACTTTCTATACATTCATTTTATAACAACATAAAAAGAAAAAAATGTTTATTATTATTAATTTCACATCATAGTCTATTAGTTTTTAAACACAGTTGCGTGCCTTAAAATTATTTTTCTTCTTCTATTTAATATTTAATGACTCTGGTTAAAAAAAATAAATGTCTCCTGCTGAGAACTAAAACTTTCGTGTTGTCCGAGGTTTTTAAAATTAGCCATGAATAAAATGATAATATGAGCATAAAACATGTAATGCGTGACATTTTCGAATAAAATGTTCATTTATTAAAAAGAGGATTTTATTCCGTCGGACTCATCTATTGATGGGCATTGTTGTCAATGGAATGAGTGTTAGCCAGTAGGTCACATATTTCTTTTATATGTAGGACGGCTATTCATTCAGCATTGACTTTCCTCTTTCATTTACTTGTCTTTCAAACAAAAGCAATGTTTATCAATTTCTCAGTAGTTATCGATAGAAAATCATTTGATTTGGTGCATTATTCATGTACGTACAATAAAAAGAAATAGACTGCAAACGCTTTAAAATTTTTCTTTTGATGTTGAAGTAGCAATTTTAAATTTACATATCGATTTTTAAGTGGTAAATTGATTTTCAATTCTTGGTTTTTAATTTCCAATTATATTTTTTTAGTTTTTATTAATGAAGTTGATAAATAAACATAGAAATGAAAAGCTATTCATTCATTGTTGACTTTCCCTTTCATTTACGTGCCTTTTTGAAACAAAGCAATGTTTACGTCAATTTTGAAATTTTTTCGACTAAACCAACAAGCATGTTTAGCAGAAAAAAGTTTTATCAATTATTTCCCATAACAAATATTTTGCCTAAAAGAAAAATTTACTAGAATATGTTGCCAGAAGTCTAAGATCAGACTGCCATTCCTACTACTCCTTCCCTGTTCACTCCTTGCAGATGCAAATGCCTTGACAAAATCTGAAATTATAATTCCTTTAAGATCAAAGCTAAATACCAAATTACAGAGCTAAATGGCGACAAAAGAACAGCTACTACTCAAGTTAAGGATGATGAAGCACCACAAAAATATGAAAATTTCTGCTGATGGCGTTTCGAAAATACCAGAAATGTGGCTACCGCCTGATGTCGAGCTTACTTCTCGTACATGTCTTTTAGTTGCAGCAGCAATACGTA
>BPLR01011907.1:0-82864 GCA_021605095.1 Caerostris extrusa | reverse complement strand
CATAATGATAATCTAAAGCTTGATATCACTTACGTATTTCCATTTTTTTGCAATTTTTTCATTTTTTTCACTGATGCTTATTATATATCATTTTTAAATTCTATTAAAATTTTTAGATTATGTTAAGATGTTTTATGATAGTCGTATGATGAAATCACTAGAGCTATGTACTATTATGTTGGCCCGACATCGTGGTAACGCGCTCCGTTGATGAACATTAGGGCGGGGGTTCAATCTGCTGGCAGCTTTATTGTTGACACTATATTTTAAAAAAAGGACGATATTCGATGGCGTTTGTGATGTTCAGCATCTTGCCTCGTTAATTAGGACTATCTGGTGGAAGTATATATGCTACGCAAATGCGCAGTAATTCACCTAAAAAGTACTCCCGGATGGCACTGCCCTCCTTCTTCAGCGACACGGAGTCAAAGTCAGACTTCTACCTACGGGTGCTCCATCACAACAGAAGCTGCACCCCACCTTTCCCTTCCTTCCATGAGACAGACGGGTTCTTGGACTTTGTCTAGATGTTGCTGTCTACCAAGTGGGATAAGAAACAACAACAACGAAAAACACTATAATGATGCATCGTAATCGACGGCATATAAGTTTACAACTTAACTAACTAATTATATGAATTCGTCTGAACATATTGGACAAATTAATATATTATACAACATGTAACAGCAATTGTAATATCGAAAATAATGCATTGAATTTAAATGAAGAGATGAAACACTTTTTGTAAATAGCTGCATGTATTGGTAAAATAATATGTTATAAAAATATTATTTTATAAACTTTCTTAAAATTGTATTACTAAAAAAATATAATAAACTAAAATTTGATTAAATTAATTTATTTGAATATAATGACTAACATTCTTCTATGAAATGATTTCTCCTTAAAACCTTTACTTCATTTATCTACATGAGTGTAAAGGAGTCTTGTATTAAAGATGTTATTTTTTTTCACAGTTAGCAACAACAACAGTTAAGATATCTGAAGATCTGCAAGTTACAGAAATTCATCGCTGGTAAATGTTGCATAAATAACCAGCGAAGCATCCATTTTCGAATTATCATGAATGATTGAATGCTAATAAAAAAAGGAGACTACGTTTAATTTAGCATGACAGACTCACTAAATTGTTCCTTCATATTAAATACAAAACACATTTGTTAATATTTTATTTACAAGTTCCGTTAAAAAATAATTTGTTTCATTTGCGATTGCTTTCTATTTTGTTATGAGACAGAAAAATACATTCATTATAAGTCAATCTTCTTAATGAATTAATATAACTGAGAAATAAAATATAAAGGATAAGATTTTATAACCTACAATTTCTTATAAAATAATTTTTTTATTTCAGAGCTTAAGTGGATTTTTTCCATTTTTAATAGACCCTGAATCATTAAATCTGTGGAATTATAGTAATTAGAGAGAAGGTAAAACTTTCCAATCCAATTTTTCTTGCAAATTATATTGAGTCATAAAATGTTGCCATGAAAATATAAAAGAAAAATATTCTCATTTGGGATTTTTGCTATGAAGGTGGCTGCAATATCATACAATGTATTTTTGTCTCTACAAAAATAATTATGTATCGATATTAATGAAATATATTTGAATAATTTGACAGAAACATATTATAAGGTATATCGGGAAATGTGTAACAAATCGAGTATAAATCGAATTTGCTTACTGATAGTTGATACTGTTAATTTCGAAAAGCTCTGCAATTTGACCTAAATCACTAATCACTGGAATCGTTGATATGTAGTAGAAATAGCACTACCCAAGAAGCACAAAGGAGACTAAATTTCATCCATAATACGGCAGAGAAATTTTAATGAGTACTCCAAATAATGGCAACTGAAGATTTTACACCTTCTTACTTCTTGAGTCCAAAAGAAGAACATTCTAACTGACAGATTTGTCTTAATAAACTATGGTTTTGAAAGGATTACTTTTGAAGTTCGGCTTTCGAAACTGGTTATCCTTATTTAAGAAACCAATTTGCTATTGACCAGGCAGATCATCAAAATTTATTTTAACCCTACCTATTGATATATGTTTATTCGTAGAATGAGATGAATATAATAATAATATATTTTTTTCTTTTTTATCTGATTTTTATAAAGAATATTTTCATATATAAATGACTGGGAATTTTAAATGTGAAGTTATAAACGAAAAAATAAAAAATAAATAAAAAATAAGATTTTGAAAATCCAAACCGATGCATTGAACTCTTTGAAATCCTCTTCGAAAAAGAAGTAAGGCAAATGTCAATAATTATTAAAGGATACTACAATAGAAAAATAAATATTTGGGGAAGGCTTCTACAGTGGGAAGAAAATAAAAGTTAGGATAAACAAACTTCAGTTCATACAAAAACTCTTTTGGGAGGGGATGAAGAAAGATTCCGAAAAGAAAATGACTTTTTTATTCATATTTTGATACAACGTACATTTACTACGAAACACCAGTGAAGAGAGAGAGAGAGAGTCAAGTTTAATTTATTTTTAACTATACTGAAATTGTAAAAAAAACTTTTTATGTTTTACTTCATAAATAAAATAAATGTATTTTTTTTTTAATAATATAAAAGTATAAATATATAGTTGCTAATATGAATATGTAATAAATAATAAAAGATAGTATTAAACACAATCTTTTTAAGTAATTTACAATTTTTTTTTGTTTATAACAAACACTTGAAAACATAAAAACTGATAACAAAAATATTTTAATTTGTATTAATTCGCGCTAAGTTATTATTACCTATTGTCGATAAATGTAACTAACTATGCTAGATTGTAAGATAAATTACAACGTATATTTACTACGAAGCACCAGTGAAGATATAGAGAGTAAAAGTTTAATTAATTTTTAAGTTTACTGAAATTAAAAAAAAAAATCCTTTTTAAGTTTCATTTTATTTCATAAATAAAATAAATGTATATTATTGTAGTAATATAAAAATATTATATAATTCCTATAATACAAATATGTAATAAATAATGCATAGATATTAAATAATTTTTTAAAAATAATTTTAAAAAATTACAACTTTCTCAATTTTGTAAGTTGTTTTTTAAAAATTTCATATTTTTAATTGTGTTTTTATTTTTGATGTTTTGTTACATTAAAAAATTTTTTTTTAAATTTTGTTTTGTTATATTTTTTTAATTTTCTTTGTTTTTTAATTTTTGTTTTGTTAATTTTATTTGTTTTTGTTTTTTTTTTGTTATAATTTTGCTTATATTTTTATTCTGTTTTTTTGTTATTTATTTTTTTTGTTATAATTTTGTTTATATTTTTATTGTTTTTTTTGTTATTGTTTGTTGTTTGGTTTATATTAAATTTTGTTTTTGTTGTTTGTTTAAAATTTTGAAAATTTTGTTTTTTTTAATTTTGTTTTGTTAATTTTATTTGTTTTTTTTATAATTTTGTTTATATTTTTTATTGCTTTTTTTTTGTTGTTTGTTGTTTTGTTATATTTTTAATTTTGTTTTGTTAATTTTATTTGTATTTGTTTTATTACAAACAATTAAAAAACTAAAAACTGTTAATGAAATAAATTTTAATTTGTATTAAATCGAGCTAAATTATTATTACTCACCGTCGAGAAATGTTACCAGCTATGCTAGATGATAAAATAAATAATAATGTTTCATCTGTAAATAAAAAAATATAAATTGATTGACTCTATCTCTATAAATATATAAAAATTTGTTGAAAAATCAAATGAAATCATTATTTGACAAACATGTTTAAGGAATACGGAATAAATTAGCTTAGTTCAATAATACAATTCCGTATATAGAATATAAAAAAGTGATTTCTCTATTAGATGCAACAATGTATTTAACAAATATCTACAATTTAAGGATTCAAGCGTTTATTGTGTTTGCGTTGTAAAAATGTGATAAATATTCATTTATTTTAATTACAGAAAAGTTTAATAGTTAAATTAAAAAAAAATTTTATTTTAACTATTTTAAAGCTTTTTTGTTCAATATCTGGTATGTGACTCTATTGGGCTATATTTGTCTTTATTTTTCTTTTTTGGGGATATGTAAAATTTTATTGGTTGATACTTATTTCAAGAATTATAGCATTTTTAGAAAGCTTTCGTAATATACACATGTATTTATCGTAAAATACATGTACATAGGTGTGTATGATGGATAACCAATAACTTAATTAAATTGTTCATGTTTTTAACTATGGAGAAATTTATTAATTAAATTAAAATTTTTTTGACTGTCGTAAAGTTTTTTGCTCGATCTGATCTATGTCAATATAACCGATTTCTGTATCTTTTTATCTATGTATATATAATTATTATTTTTTGTAGTGTAATATTTCTTCCACGACCTCAAGCGTACATTGATAGAAACTCCTGTAGAATTTTTTTATTTTTTATGATATGTTTAGTAATAGAACAGTATTATAATTACAGAAAGTTTAAAATTTAAATTAAATACAAGGCATTTTAATGATTGCAAATATGTTTTTAGAAAAAAATGTTAGATACACAATGTTAAAATACTGAAACGTAAGAATTTTTGATTAACATTGATAGTGTTATTATTGTTCCACAAGTTTCGGGTTCTAATCCCGGTAGTGCCATAGATGTTTGTAGCGGTTCGGAATCCACTTTAAACCGTAGGTCTAATTTGGTATAACAGCTATCTACCTAATATGTATCTAAAATAATATCTATCTGGCTAATATAACTCTAGAGTATTGTTCATAGGGCTGGCAACCCTACCCATAAAAAGAAAAATATCTCATATTTCGAAATCTGCCAGTAGTCAGAGGGCCTTGGCCCACCAAGGTGCTGTTGCATCAATGAAGAAGAAATAGTTATTCTTAATTAAAATTAGATAAAAATAATATAATTTAAGTTAAAAGTTTTAATTGTTATCGGTAATAAAAAACTCATTATAGGTTTTAATTTATAATACAAAGTTTGATACTCCTTAGAATACTAAAATAACCCAAATTGTCAATTTGACGAATTCGTTTAGTAGCATCTTCACTTATTATTAATTAAAAAAAAAAAAAAGTCATCCACTCGGCTTTTATATAAAAGAGACAATTTATTCTGAGCTTTCGTAAATTGATTTCAAACAAGTAACTTATTTATGCCTCCCTAAAATTTTTTGATGGTTTTCAAAAGACCTTTAAACTAAGAACATCTTTCTTTAAATATTAATGACTCTTAATACGAAAACAGCAACAAGAGAAATTTAGTAAATAAAAATTGCCCATTAATGCATCTTCAAAATACACATAAAAATATTCGTTGCTTTTAAAAGTTTATTGCTATGACCTCTTATCTTCCGAGAGGCTCAAATTAATTTTTCAGCCTGTACTTAAGCGAAAGTTGGAGAATAATTTTTATGAGCATTAATGTTCAGGTATTTGAAATATTCTTTTATCGTACAGATAAGAGGAGATCGAGCTATAAATCATTCTTGCTATTTTTATAGAGAATAAATACCTCTTGAGTGGTCTCACTGAAGCTTTATCTCTTGAACGTCAAAACTGAATTTGAAATATCCCCGAACACTTCGTAATTCCCGTAAATTTCATGAACTAAATTGTCTACCAAATAAATTAGAGCCACACTTTAAAAGCTGTCAGCAGGTGGGAAGGTTATACAAGCTTAATTACAGCTTAAGTTGGGATGCGAATTGTCTGAAGTTTTTTAATGATAGGTAATTGGTAATGAAAAAAAGAAGAAACTTGCATTTTTAATGGGATCTCTGTGATAATTCCCTTTTTTTAAAAAGAATATCTTAAATGTTACGCATGTTAAAATTAGATTATTTTGATGTAAGGAAAGTTGCTACACATATTTAATAAATTAAGTTACCCCTATTTTATGCGAAATTGTCTTGGACAGCCACGACTTCTAATGTTTTTATTCTAATTACTTTGAAATTAGATTAAATTTATTTTTTATTATTTGTGATCTGTTTCAATTTTTGACGTCCAAAAAAAGTTGTTTTTAAAAATTATTTTCAGTTTTGTTCATCTAAATATTTTAAGAAATCAATGTTTCCGTAAATATTGTTTGTACATTATTATAAAAGACAGAATATTAATATTGATTTGTAATATTAGTGATCATGTATTGCTTCTCTCGTTAGTGATCTCGTCATATACTATGAATAAGCCTTGGCATGTAAAAAAAAGTGATGACATTTCTAAAAACATTTAAGGATTTTTTTTTGTCTCCACATTTCAATTTCATAAAAGAAAATACTCTTGAAACTTTAAGCAGTTTAACATCAAGTTAAACTGTAAATGTAAACATACTATTTTAAAATTATTTACATTTAAAAGCAGTCGCTAAATCTATAGTCCCCAATTATGTTTAAAGATTTGTTATAGAACTAAAATATAATAAAATGTGTGTGTGTGACTCATCATCAGTGTCCCGCTGCGAGGGAAGGATAATCCTTTGAGTAGTTTCCTCATGGATAGAGGTGCAGTGGGGCAGTTTCTGTTCAGATGGAGCAGCTGTAGTTAGGAAGTCATGATTTGGCTCCGAGTTACTGAAGAAGGAGGGTAGTGCCTTTTAGGGACTGCTTTCTTTAAGGACTAGGGTTGATAGTCCCATGCACTACACAGTCATAAAGAATCATGACCTACGGTTTAAAGAAGATTCAGACCACGATGAATATCCATAAGTGGTCCATGGATGTTTGTATTTATTTTATTATTTTAGGAAACTGTTAGTCACCGGTCATCTAGTCCAAAAAGTTGCTTTAAATAATTTTCAGTTTTATTAATGTATTATGAAATCAATGTTTAAAAATAGTTTGTACATTATTATAAAAGACAGAATATTAATATTGATTTGTAATATTAAATCATGTATTGCTTCTCTCGTTAAATGAGTAGTCATATACTATGAATAAGCCTTGGCATGTAAAAAAGTAATTTCAAAAACATTATTTTACAAATATATATATATATATGTATATATACTCTTTTGCTATAAATATAGAACACCAAAAAGTAGGTGCCTGGACTGTTCCGAAAAAATCACAAAAAAGGGTTATGTAAAGTTTATAGTGGTATAGAAATGGCAAGTGGACAAAATTGCAATGTTGTTTGTGCTGAGCGCCAGCCACCACCCTTCAGCCATTCAGGCCCCAGTGTAATTATCAAGAATATTAAATATATTCCAGCTAAGATATTTTTGAAAGATAAAGAAATTACAAAAATAAAGTTGGTTGAAAATTAGAAAATAAAATATACCTCATTGAATAAAAACACCCGAAATAAATTGCGGTGTGTGTTCCATATAGATTATTAAAAATATTAAAAAAAAAAAATAATTTGAAAATAAAAAACGGTTAAAAAATTACTTTGATAACTAAAACAACTATTAAACTAACTGTTCACTACTAATAAATTGCTAACTATTTTTTAATTGTATGTGTAGAAACATTTCTGTATAAAATCATTTATCTTTTATGAAATTAAGTATTCATACATAATATACTGTCTTCACTAATTTGAATTTTTTGTTGTTGTAAAATTTATCGCATAATAAGTTTACTTTACTCATTAAGAAATAAATTATCGTTAGCATGTAGAAAAAAAATTAAAGTATTTCTCACTTAATTGTGTAATTAGCTTCATTAACTTTTACAAACAAATGAAAATTTTGTCTTTAGTAATTTTTTTCTGAATGAATCACTGATTGTTGATATTTATTTTCTTTTTAAAAAATGTTACGGTTTTTAAATCAATCTGTTTAACAGTAATTACTGCTGGATTTAAAATTTTGGTTTTTACCAAACAATTTTTCTCATGTGAAATATCTGAAATACATATTTGTTATGCTTTGTGTTGCATTCATGCAAATGAAATATTTATAACGCTAATTTTTTTTTTTTATTCTTATTATAAATGTATTATAATCATTTAAAAATTATTTCTTAATCAGAAAACTCATTTAAGCGAGTCTATTTATTTTAAACATACAGCTACAAATTTCTAAAATAAACTTATTAGATATTTGAAAAGTTAATCAATTTTGTATTTCTTTTTAATTTTGCATCATTATTTCTTGAATTTTTAGGAATTAATTTTCTAAAATTATTATATAAAAACTTTAAATATATATATTACAATGATAATACACTGTACATTTTGTTTGAAATTGAAAGTATAAATCTTGCCTCATTTATTTCTTGCAGCTCAAGAGCGTGTAGATGCAGGCATAAATAAAAACATTTTTGCTACTAAAATAAAAAATTTTCATACTAGGAATCTAGAATTTATATTTTATATAAAAAAATTATTCCAAATGAAAAAAAGATTAGCAACAATGTGTTTTATTTTTCTTATGATATTAGAGAGTGTTATGTTTATTATATATATTATATTATATTATGCTTTATTTATTCAATTGTAATAATTGTATCTGATTAAATCTAAAATTCAAAAATCATGAAGAAAAATTATGAAATTCAGCACAGACTTACAAAAATAAAAAAAAACTTTTTTTTTCATTCTAAAAACTCTTAATCACCTAAATTAAAATGAAAACGAGATGACAATAGGTTGGGCTGTAATTTATTCAATATTACATATAGTTTCATCTCTGTTTATTTAATTATAATACACTTCTTTTAATCCATTTGGATAATATGCTAAAAGTCCTTCATACAAAGTTCTAATACTAATTTTTTTCATTGGCCTTCCATTATCCTGTAGCTAGAACACAAAAAACTATTATGGAATAAAACAAAAAATTATGAATTTTTCTTTTTATTGCTGTCAATCGTTTTAAGTGTTTTTCATTTCTTTTGGGAAAGCATAAAATGGGGCTCAAATATCTTTTTTAATTCTTAAATTTTTTTTTTATACAAGTAATTGTGGTGTTTCATTTTAATGGATGTACGATTTTTTTTTTTATAACTGATTGATAAAAAAAGTATATTTATTTTTTTTTATTTAAAGCATTTTTAAGCATGTATTAATGATCACTATTTTCTCTTGTGTAATATTTTTTTTAAACGATTTGAGTAGCGTGCGCTTTAAGATTGAATTTAAATTATGAACGCAAACGATTTTCTTAATGTGTTAGAATCCTTCTTACTCCATTAGATGTCAAGAAAGAAGCTGTATGCTTTGGAAAATATGCCTTCTTTTAAAACTAGTGATAGTTAACTTAAATAGCAGTCAGTAATTTAAAACTTTTTTTCAGACAAAATTAAAGTCGTAACTTGATGTCACTTTTAAATGTTTTATTAAAAACATTTTAAAAATGTCATTGAGTTTCTTAGATTGCCAATTTTAAGTATATATTCCTTTTCTTTTAAAAAGATTTTCACTAGATAACTTTTATTCTTTTCTAAAAATTAAAATAAAATATCTCTTTATTTACAGTCAAAAAGTTAATATTAAGGTATCTATTTTCTGAAGCTTTCATTTGTGCAGGTTCAGTACATTAATTATTTGATCAAATTTTAGTATTTTGTTTTTTAATCATATGTTACTATTAGGTTGTTAGTTTTTATTGCTGGAAGATGGATGATCGGAAATATGATAGTTGATTATTGACAGTAGGTAAATATTATTTTCTAATTAAAACAACGTAAGAAAGCTTTATTTAAATTTTCAAACTTCAAACTTTGTGCAGTCAACTCTGCTAGTGCAAAAATTTCTCCAATTTGTTTTATACATCTCCCAAATAAAAGACTTGAAAATAATATATTTGTGGCAATGCCAATATTTATAAACATTCATTTGTGTGGTAAATACCAACATTTATAATATTTGTGGCACACCAATATTTATAACAATATTTGTGTCAATACCAATATTATAAACATTGTGGCATTACCAAATATGGGATAACAATCCTCGATAAGCAGAGAGATACAGATGTTACATTCACTAAATCAAGAGCGCAAGATCTAAAAATTTATTCTCAACTCAGAACAACTTATATAATTTATATGGGAATTTTTCTGCACTTTTGAACTACTTTATAAATAGAGAGCTGGCCTTTCTAAATGACGTTTTCGAAATCAATTTTTGTTAACGCCAACACGCTTAGGAACGATGGCACAGAAGTTGCTTTATATTGTTAGGAAGTGGTTTTATATAGCCAAAATCAAATGTTATTACATTTCAGTACTTTTATGCCGTAGGCCATTCTGAAATATATTCACATTGTAAGTTAAGAAATCATAAAAATTGGGAAACATTTTATAACCTTTAAAATTTATATATTTCGTGTTCAAAGTTCAGAACGTAATTTAAAATTTATCATCTTTCAGAAAAACCAGAAATACTGACATTTTTGTATTTATTGTAGAAAATGTATATTCACCGACGAAAAAGATATTTCACATGCAATGCCAGTTTTTCAGATTCAGAAATAGCAACTGCTATTTTTCCCCTATCCATAGGTAATATTTTTTCTTTGAATTGCACATGGTTGAATCTTCCGAGTCATTTTATTAGAAGTTGAGGTTTTTAAATTTTGGATGAATATCATTCAAGACATAAACTTGACAGGTAACTGTCATAAAATTTCTGTCCAATAAGAATTTTTGATCTGGGAAATCTCTTTATCGACACATGTAAAATCTGAAATATACCAGAATTACAAAGATTTCAAAAAATTTAGAATAACGTAAAAAGAAATAATTTAAGAATTGTCTAGTGCATTCTTGTTAGTAAGTATAAAAGAAAAAAACCACTTTGGTGAATATAGCGCAGAATTTGTGGTGTGAGAGAAAAGTTTGAAACCCGGTATATAATAAAGGAATTTCCGCTTATACGAGGGTAGCCATAATTAAGTTATAGATTTTTAAAGCTAAAATTTGAAAGAGCGTACTAGAAACAAACGCAAATCAATTTCATACAAAAACTTTTTATGCCACAGAGAAGCCATTTATGAAAAGTATGTTAAATTAATGACATCACGTATTCTGTGTTTAAAAGGCAAAGTCATGTTGCATCTGCAGATTTCGAATAATAAAATAAACATAATAAAATCAACTTTCATGAGATTTGGTATATATCTCATGAATAGACATTTTAAAACAAAAATATTTTATTTTTAAATTTACAGCTAATTTTTTTTTTTCAACTGATTTTTTACATATTTGCATTTCACTGGTTGATTTAATTCAGAATTTTTTTTTACAACTTTGTTTCGTTCATTTTGCTATTTATTTTACGATATGATATAATATGTTCACCTATAAATGAACTCTATCGACTTACCAGAATGCTACACATCTCTACTAATCTAGTTGTGTTTGATGTTATATGGTCCTTTAATTTAGTAAAATAGCTAAATTTTTTAAAAACAAAGTAAGGTAATCACTGATGAAGACAACTACGACTAATGATTTGAAGCAATGGATACAAATTAGCAAAATTAAAAAAAAAAAAAATTTACTGCTAAAAATACTTCTAATTAATGTATTAAAATGTATATTAAATGTTAATTAAAATGGTGTAAATATTTTATTTGTTACTCATATATTATCCAAAGTCGGCCTGCAGACTCACTTTGCCAACCATTGAAAAGGTTTAAAAACAGTTTTGCATTTTCTAAATAGTATGTGCACAAAAGGATGTTGCGTTTACTTCAGTGCATTTCTCACAATTTTTGCTCCAAAACAACTATTGTTCTTCTTCTTGTTTTTGTTCTGTTGTTGTTGTTTCTATTAATTAAACCAAATCCATAAGTCCATAAACCTCTAATAATATAATAGAAGAGGTTCAGAAAACACCTCTTCCAATGTAAACTCAAGACAGTTTAAAATATGAGCAGGGCGGATATTTGAACAGTCCTACACTTGGCATGTCCCAAAATCTTCTGCCCTTGTTCATAGGCGTGACTCATCAAGTGTCCACTGGCAAAACGTGCTAAACTTAGTTCGTTGTCAATCTATTGTTCCCAAAATGAATAGCACCACCAGGGCGATCTCTCCAGTACCAGCCATGTAGATACCGGAGGACATTCAGAATCCTTTATTATCTTTCCAAACTTCGAGAACACCTCACTATAAATGCAAAACATATTGGACTGAGAAATTACCGAAAAGCAGTCTTTGCTAAAGAATCGACAATCTTGTTGCCACTAATAGCAACATGTGAAGAAATCCATTGAATGCAATCCAGGAATTAACTGAAATCTAGAAAGTAATATCAGGAGGAAAAGGCCAGACCTGTCTCCAACATTTATCCAGTTACTTAGATGTTGAACTGAGGATCGGCTGTCAATAAGTATCCATATATTCACAAAATCAAGCTCAACAATATTTCTCAACATAGCTCTGGCCTCTCGATAGCGATCAGTTCGAATCTGAAAACAGAGGAATTAAAATTTGTTTTCATTTATTAATGTAACAGTATAAGTTTAAATACCAACTATATTTTAATAATGTTCATTCTGTATGTATAAAATAAGCAATAAATATTTTGCCGGAAAGCCTTTTGCAGCAAAAAGGAATGCATGGGAAGATGTGAGAGCACCTAGATGCCCTTTTGGGGTATTCGTTCGAATCTGCAGGGGTAAAATGTAGGGCAAATTCCTTAAAATACACTTAAGGGATATTTTTTGCTGAAATACATCACTATTAAACAAATGGCCTCACGTTAAATATTAGAATCTAAAACAGAATAAAATAAAAATATAGAAATTTCTATTGTGTTTCTTTTTTTTATCTAATGCAACTGGCAAACACTTGACAGTTGTCTTTTAATGCCTAAGGCAAGCGCTGCACCTGATGTTACTCCACTCAGCACTACCCAGGAGGTGCGTTTAGCTTGATAAGCTATGGACGCTCAGCAACAATACCTCCCGCTGCTCTCGTGCTAAACCGGGACCTACTGTTTAAAGTGGATTTCGAACTACTATAAACATCCCTGGCACCGCCGGGCTCGAATCGAAACCTGTGGTACCGAGCGACAAAGCGACAGCCATTCGGTCACCAGGCCGTCTGTTATGATTCTTAACAAAAGAATTAAAGAAACGATTATTTATTTTTACTTTTTTTTATCCATATTTTTATCTTTATTTTACGCTTCATGATAAATTTAATATTAATAAACTTGCTTTATAAATCATATACTCAATAATTAGTAATGCTTTTTTAATATATTAAAAATAGATTAAATTTTAGAATGTGTTAAGGAATATTTATTTAATTGAATAATAATTTAAATGTTAAATCCTCACAAAGCAAATTATTAAAATAAGAAATTAACTTTCAACTAATAAATAATTATTTTTAAAAAATATTAGAATTATTCATGTCTAATTTTATAAAGACATACATTGTTAATAGTTAATTAACTACATAATTTATGGAGTGAAAAATAATTTAGAGCGCATTTACAATATCAACAGAAAGTAAAACTTTTGATTACGAAGATTACATTAGCATTTAGACGAGATATGTTAATCACTTTTGAATTATTCAAAGATTTTTGCAATTTAAACAAAGAAAAAAAAAAAAATAAGTTAGACTTCTAATTCTAAAAACATATATCATTATAAATATGAGACAATATTATAAACACTTTCTAAAGATTTAATCGTTTTAAGTTAGAATCTGCACTTTTAATTTTCTTTTTCAATAGAAATGAGTTTAAGATTAAAAAAATTATTCTAATATATTTTTGTGTTATTAAATATTATTTATTAATTTTAATAAATTGATATATTAAGTTAAAACAACACGCATCAATATATTCTGTTTAAATGAGAATTCATATATTTACTTTTTACGAATTATTTAAATATATGATAAAATGTCTTCTGATAAAATTAATTTAAATACGGCGTTATAAAGCAAATTTAAAGATAGCTTTACTTTTCATTAAGAAGTATAACTTCAGGTTATTTCACATTGTCTCTTATGGTAAAGAACAATTACATTCTGTAACACTTCTTAAGTATAGCCTATCGCAAATGTGAGATAAAATAGCCAGGGGATACCGAAATGCACTATAATAATTGCACTTCAATGAACACAGATATTTAATGAATAAAGTGTATTTTTCAGATTTTGTAGGAAATGATACTTTAACAACTGCTGATATTTTGTAACAGTCTCCTGATGACATGTGATAAAGCTATCTTTGAACTTATTAAGAAACATCATTTCAGTCTTCTTCCATTATGTTCTATGAAGGAAAATTATAACTTCCTATAGGAATTGCTATGTATGAGAGGAAATAAAATCACGCAGTCTACCTGAGTGATAACGAAACTCATATAGATTTCAGTTAAAACAGGAAGATAAAAATAAATACCACAGATATATGCAATGATAATTTTTAGACTAGCAGGAATTCATAAAATATTTTGATGGATTTAATAATATAATTTAATAATATAATTAATATTTAATTAATAATAAATTAATATTTACTAATAATATATTCATATTTTAAAGATCATTAGGATTCCATGAAAAGACAAAGTTAGGTGACTATCTCTCTAAAGAAATGTATAAATTATAAAAAAAAAATTTTAAATTTATCGAAATTTTTATTAACCATATAAAAATCATTAAAGCTTAGAAAAATAAAGCTTTGATAGTTGTAATTCACTCATATTATTTTTAATAATACTTCCTCTATTAGAAATATAAAAATAGTTTAAATATTTTTTAGTTTACAATTTTTGTATTAACTCAAAATTGAAACAATGCAGTTATAATTAGTTTATTATAACTGTATGAAAATTCATTTTGAGTCACTATTTAGTTTATTTTTATCTGATTTTTAAATGGAATATGGGCTTATCTTATGCTTGCTTATAAGTCTGTTTTGCTTTACTTACAACTGGAGTATACCATTATTTATATAAAGAAATTGATGGTATTAAAATTAACAAATATTGATGTTAAGGATGATTAAAAATTAATAAATGAGGATTGAAATGTTGAGGATTTTTGACACAACGTATAGCATAGATTTACATTAATTCACTCTGCAGGAAAAGTGAGATTCCATAAAATTTAAATTAATTATTGCTTTTATTGCTTTGCAATAATACTTCGTCATTTTTCAAATCATAATAAAATATTATTTTATATCCATACTAGAATTTAGAGGCCAGTTTATTTTAGACAAGCAGAGATTCATAAAATATTTTAATGATCAGTAGGATTAAATGAAAAGTCAAAGTTAGATGACTATCTCTCTAAAGAATGCATAAATTATAAAAAAAAAATGGAATTATAAAATACATTATTTGAAGTTTAAATAATATTGAAAAATAAAATATAATTTCTTATGTATTAATTAAAAAATTCTACAATTTTAAACTATGCATTCTAATCAATTCTTTTAATCAAAGGCAATCCTTTTTGACAACATTTCTATTCAATTAAATACTCATGAAAATTCCAGGCATTTATCTAATGGGAAGCCGGGTTTTTACTAATTCAGATAAAGCATTTCCAGTTTTCCTAAAACAGGAACTGGAATGTTTGTAGAAAAGTTAATTGAAAAACGTAATTTAAATTGCTTTTCAATCAGACAACCTCTGAATAAAAATTTCCGGTATTTGACTTCTTAATGGAACGTCAGAAAAACAGCCATTTTAAATCCTCTCAATTCTTAATTCCTGAATGCGCTAATTTAAGCTTTCAGAAGGAAAGGGATAATTGATTCCGGCATACATATGTCACACAGCTCACCTTTTACAATTAACGAAGTGCTAACGGAGAGCGTTCACCAAAAATCCTATTACGCTCTTTTAATTTATTTTCATAATAGTCAGGACACTCAACAAACAATTTAAAGCATTTTATTTATTCAATCCATTGAAAAGTGCTTCCTTTTAAATTGCGCTGGAGTAAATGATGCCTTTGTATTCTGTAAATAAAAGTGACACGTTTAGATGTTTTCCCTTATTTAATTTGCAAAAGTATTTTGAAGACCTTTTTGTGAGAGGGATTGTTTGTACATGGCATGAATGACATGCCAAACAATTCCTTTGTTTTGAAGCCAAGCAATAAATTTAATCACTGCAAAGTAATTTTTATTTTGCATTTTTTTTATTCAGACATGATTTTACAGTAGAATAATCTGCTTCCTATAAAATACTCGAAGTTAGTAATCAAATTTTAAAATCCACGAATAGTTTTCAGTATCTTTAATGCATTTAGATCATATCAGGATCATTATTTATTTCAATTATATGATTAACAGTGGATCTAAAATCAAATTCAGTTCCATATCTAAATAAATAAAATATAAAAATAATTTGTAGAATCAAAATAATACTTTGATAGAAAATTGAGTTAAATAGTTCTGATTAATATTAATTTTTATCATTATTTTAGTTTGTAGCATTATTTTTTTACTTTTTCTAAATTTTACTAAATCTTTGACTTTCTGTTGAGTGAAAATGTATATCAATATTCCAATAAAAGTTGATTTTTACTAAATTGCATGGAAATTTTAAATTATTAACCATTATATAATCTAACTTTACATAAAACCCTATGCTTTTGAAAACAGGATTGTACAATATTTCAAAGCTGAAGTTCAAATAATCAAATTATAGATTTGTTTTTTTGAAAAATCAGATTTCATCCTTACGTTTCCATGCATATCTAATATCACAGAAATATTCTTGTCCTCTTTCTCCTCTCTGGTTTGTTTTCTAATCTGAACTTCCTCCTACCTCAAATGTGTTGATAGAGTTTGCGTTGTCTTTTTGAAATCTATGTCAAAAAGCAGTCACATTTGCATAACTGTATCTCTCTCCCGCATTACAGGGGCTTAATACATTCCACCGGATATTAGTGGCACTAGGACAGCTGCATCTTCCTTAAAATGTCCTGCTCGGAATGAGGAGCTTGGTGAAACTTTTGCGGGCACGCCTATTCTCTGTTGGAATAGCATGGCAACAAGGACATACGACGTTAATTTGGACAGACCATGAAATATATCTTACTTCAGTGCATTTGGAAATGAAGAATTCAAGATTAGCATATAAATAACCTATTATGGGATTTTTTTGAGACTGTATATATTAACATTCAAGATATTTTTATTTTTAATTACATTTATTTATTATATCAAATCATTATAAAAATATGTTATAATTATTAATACAAAATGAGAAAAAATTTAGTTTTGTAATATCTAAGTTGAAAATTAAATTGAATTTTTTAATAGATTATTATACTATTTTTCATATGCATTTTAGATAAATATGATGCTTGCAACATTTCAGCTAATGTAGCAAGGAGTCACTTAAATTTCCGATAAAGTAAAGACTATTAACGTAAAATTTTAAATATAAAAGCAATAAGAAAAGTTTACATAGTTTTAAGACATTTCATTTACGTTTTGAATTCTCTTTGTATTGTGAAGTATAAAAGACATATTTATAAATAAGGAAAAAAGTATTAATATTTTAGAACATAAAGTTAAAATCATTGTCTATTTATAATTTTCTGATCTTTATTGTTAAAATCATTTGTCTATTAATATTACTATTATTCTCACTATTGTAATAACAAATTTCATTTTGTTGCTTAAAATAGGCTTCAAATTCATATAATAAATTCAAAATTCGAAGAAAATCTGAGAAAATTATAGATGAACCAATCATTATAAAAGATTCTTAAAGTCGCCTTTATTTATAAATTGATGATATGCTAAATATTTATTCAGGGCAATAAACAAGATTTCCATAATAAATGTTCTTTCACAACTAACGAGTGCAATATTTAAAAAATATTTTTACCATAAAAGCACTTTAAATTATTATTCATTGAATGAAAATTTCTTATTATTATTGATAGTTTAATAAAATTTAGTAATATCTCAAGTTTGGCAATAAAATCTTTAAAGTTTCAACTGGTGGATTCATTTTCAATTAAGGTATCTCAATTCTAAGATATTACAAACTGAACCAATGACTTATGTGTGTCTACTTTAGGGAAAATAAGGCAAATGTGGAGAGATTTCTCACGGGTTGAGTATCTCCTGAATTATCCACCTAATAGATTATCCTTGAATATTAATGCGAAATGTGTATAGTATTACAAGCTCATTAATAATTAATGTATCCGCTGAATTCATACCGAGTGTCTATCAGTATGCGTGGTAAGAGAGAAATTCAAGTTGTTAGACTTTCGGAAGACAGTGAAATTATATCATTTTTCGATTCTTCTTCTTAGACTATGGCATCAAATACAGATTTAAAAAAATTATTTTTCGTCTTATATTTTTCAAAAATATTAAAAATATAGAACATTTTCACTTTCAATAAAAATATATATTTATTGAACGAATTCAATTTTTTATTACTATTATATACAATTATTAAGAATAATTTTAGAAATGATTACCATTAAAATGCCTGCTGAGAGCTTTTGAAGGTTTGTAATGATCATGGATAAATATAGATTCTTTGGTAGCCATTATTTCTTCCTATGAATGAAATAACATCATTTCAGAAAACTTTTACTGTAAAAAAGAAATTTGTGTTCTGAAATTCCTATTAACAAATGTATTGAAAAAGAATTCTTTTAGACGCAAAAAGCTATCAGTGAAAAAATCAAAGAAAACATGAGAATCATACATGTAGCCAAAAGAATTCATCTATGAATTTCAATAGTAACTTTTAAAGCTAATAAAATTTCTTCCCTTTTTAACAGTTTAACAAATTTAATTTTCAAAACCCAGTTTACACAGCATCTTTCTCAACTTTATTCATTTATGTCTACGGCAAACTTTTTCAATGCTTAACAACTCTTAGTAACTAGGCTTTCCTCGTCTACTAAAACATTTCAAAAGAAAACTAGTTTTATTTTATTTTCAAACAAACTGTCTGGTTAGAAAATTGTTTGCTAACGACTGATAGTTTTGAGCTGGATAAAAATAAAGATTTATAGGTTGAGATTTATAAAGATTTTTATGGCTGGGATTGATAATTGAATGTTGCTTTTCCTTGTAAATAATTTTAAACGCAAAAACAAAATAAAAGATTTAAGTTGGAACAGGATTAATATCTTTTACTCAAAAGTTTTTAAATAAAAATAAATTTTAGATATCTACACAAAACATGGAGCGAAAACCAAATAAATATTCTTTTAAAAACAGTCATCTTTCTCTTTATGCTGGTTACATAACCAACTTGTTCAATGCACAAAAGATTTACTCTTCTATAAATCAAGATATTTTTGTTTAGCAGCGGTAAATGGTCAGGTTTCATCTTTATTTTAGTAACTGGCTCGCAAGAAGAGAAATTCATTTTTTTCAGAAATGGATTATGTCGTGAGAAATGTTTCATGATCAGCGCGAATTCTTTGCAATGATAATAAATTGGAATGGTACTTCAATAAAAATTTAAATTTTGAATTTAAGGACAAAAGCCTGCAATGTTCCAAATGAAATATTTTTATGTAATGTATGATTTTTTTTTTTTTCATCATTTTCATCTAATTTTTTTTTATTTAGACTAATTTTTTTTTTACATTTATTCACGTTTCACTGGTACTGATTTAATAACTCTATCGAAGTTTTTTTTTTTTTCAATTTTGTTTATTTCTTTTAATAAAGTTGCTTGTTAAACGAAAATGCTTTTCACTGTTCTTGAACAAACTATACTGTGTTCACCCATAAAAGAACTCTTCGACTACCAGAATGCTATTTTAAAATCCTCTATTAATCTAGTTAATGCTAAAATGATGTTATACCCACAGTATTAAAAATAACCTTCGATTCACTTTTTGCTAAAACTATTTCAAGTTTTAAAATGTGTATTAAATGTTATTTAAACGTAAAATAATTTGTTTTATTTCATTTTTATAATTTAGTTTTGATTATTTTATTACCTAAAATCAGTCCTACAGATTTACTTTGGCCCCGGTGAAAGAAGTTTTCATAAACCTTTTTGCTATATTGCCGCAAACGGCTTCACACTTAATAGTATGCGTATAAAATAGTGTTGCGAAATTCCCAGTTAAAACTTTTTACTGGTAAAATTTTGTTTTAAATAAATGTTATTGTTCTTGTTGTTTGCTATTTCATGTTTTGATTTGTTTCTGATCTAGTTGTTAGACCAAACCCAATAAATCCATAAACATAAAAAGTCCAAGAATTCAGAAAAGCCTTCGTCTATTGGGCTACAGTCTAGTTGTTGAGCTGTCCATAAACCTAAAGTCAAGAATTTTCGTCTTGGGCGTTACTTGAGCTGTCCTACACATGCAGGTCAAAATAGTCTGCTCTGCTCTTGTTCATAAGTCAGACTCCTCTAGTGTCCACTGGAATAATGTTATAAGCAAGTTTGGTGGCATCTATTGTCCCCAAAAAGAACGATTCCAATAGGGCGATCTCATAAGTACCAGTCATGTGTTGGGCGAATGTTTCAGAAACCTAATTGTCTTCCCAAATTTCGACAACACCTCACAGCCATAACTGCGAATCATATCGGACTGAGAAGTCTTCGAAGAGCAATCTTTGCTAAAAGAATCCACAATCTCATTGCCACTAATGGCGACATGTGATGAAAGTCATTGAATGTACACCTCGGAATTAACTTAAAGTCTAGAAAGTAATTTCAGGGATGAAAAGGCCAGCCCTGTCTCCAACATTTGTCAGTTACTTAGATGTTGAATGAATAGAGGATCGGCTGTCAGTAAGTCTATATATCCACAAAATCAGGCTTAACAATATTCTCAACATAGTTCAGGCCTCTATCGATAGCACCGATATCGATATTGATAGAGATCGGATCTGAACACAGAGCAGGAATTAGAATTTCTGTTTTCAAGTATTAATGTAACAGTAGTGGTTTAAACAACTAACTATATTTTAATAATGTCCATCTTGTATGCCGAAAATAAGCAATAAATACTTTGCCCGGAAAGTCTTTTAAAAAAGGAATGCGTGGGGTGATGTGAGAGCAGCCTGATGCCTCCCTGCGGATATTTGTACGAATCTGCAGGGCAATTTAATGACAGAGCAAATTACTTGAATGCAATTAGGATATTGTTTTAGCTACATTTACAAGCTATTAAAACAAAATATTCTCACGTTAAATTAGAATCTACAACAGAATAAAAGAAAACTATAAATTTCTATTATGATTCTTAACAATAGAATTAAATTTAGAAATAAAAAAAATGATTATTTATTTGTACTCTTTTTATCCAGTTATTGATTCATGATTTTAATATTAATAATTACTCTTATACTAAATCATATGCTCAATAATCAATGACGCTTTTTTTTATATATTAAAATGGATTACATTTTAGAATGTGTTAAGGAATACTTATTTAATATGGAATAATAATAATTACAATATTAAATCCTGTGTATACAAAGTAAATTATTAAAATAATAATCTAACTTTCAATTGTAAATAATTATTTAAAAAAATATTATAATTATTCATGTCTAATTTTTATAAAAAAGCAAAGATATTGTTAATAATTAATTAACTGCATAATTTATGGAGTGAAAAATAGTTTAGAGTACATTTGTATATCAGCCGAAATTAAAACTTTTGATTACAAAAATTACATTAGCATTTAGACGATATAAATGGAATCCGCTTTTGAATTATTCAAAAGATTTTGCAATTTAAACACAGAAAAAAAATAAATGAAAAGACTTTTATTCTAAAAATAGAAGTATTCTTTATAAATAAGAGACAATATCATAAACACTTTCTGAAGATTTAATCGTTTTAAATTAGAATCTGCACTTTTAATTTTCTTTTTTCAATAGAAATGAATTTAGGGTTAAAAAATTATTCAAATATATTTGCTTGTTATTAAATATTACTTATTAATTTTAATGAATTGTTAGATTAAATTAAAACAATACACATAATATATATTCTGTTTAAATGATATTTCATATATTTACTTTTACGAATTATTCAAATATATTTGATAAATATCTTCTGGTGTAAAATTAATTTAAATACAGCGTTATAAAGTTAATTTAAAGGGGAACTTACTTCTCATTAAAAAGTGTAACTTCAGTATTTATAACATTTTTTTATGAAATTATAATTGCATACTGTAAGATTACTTACACGTATAACCTATAGCAAATATGTGAGATAAAATAGCTAAGTGATACCAAAATACACTGTAAATAATACACTTCAGTAAACACGGAAATTAAAAAAAAATAAAGGGAATTTTTCACATTTGTTTGAACTGAAACTTTAACAACTGCTGATATTTTTTAATACTCTCTCCCAATGAGACGTTATAAAGCTTTCAGATTGAATTATTAAGGAACATCATTTCAGTGTTCTCCCATCATATGAAGGGCAATTATCTTCCTACTAAATTCCTATGCATCAAGGAAATAAGCACGCAATCTACCTGATAACGAAGTGACCTGGTGATTTCAATCAAAACAAGAAGATAAAAATAAGTATCACAGATATAATGATAATTTATGGATAAAATTTTTAATAACTGCATAAAAATTAATAAAGCTTAGAATAAAAAAATAAAGCTTTGAATAATTGTAATTCACTCTTAATATTTTAATAAAATTTCACTCAATATTTATTATAAATATTACAGTCGTTAAAATTTAAAAAATTTATAACTGTATTAAAATTCATTTTGAGTCACTATTCATTTATTTTTATCTGATTTTTTTAATGGAATGTGCTTATTTTTGAGCTTGCTTATAAATTTATTTGGTTTTACTTATAATTGGAGGATACTCTTATTTATATAAAGAAGTTTAAGATATAAAAAATTAAGATGATTGATGTTAATGATGATTAAAAATAAATAAATCAGGATTGAAATATTGATGATCTTTGTCATATTCAGCACTTACATTAAAGTAAGATTCCATAGAACTTTAAACTAATTATTATTTATTGCTTTTCAATAATAATTTCCGTCATTTTTCACCAATCATAATAGAATATATTTTTTATATCCCTACTAGAATTTTACGGTTATTTAATTTTTAGACAAAGAAACATAAAACATTTTAATTATCATTAGGATTCCATGAAAGGCTAATTTAAATGACTATCTCTATAGAAAGGAAAAATTTAAAAAATATTTTCTGAAAAAATATTTAATTTGAAGTTTATAATAAGATTGAAAAAATAAATAAAAATTTCTTAAGTATTAAGTCAAAAAATTCTTCATTTTAAACTTTTAAACTATTCTTTTTGAAAGGCAATCTTTCCAACAACATTTCTATTCAATTATATACTCATGAATATTCCAGGCATTTATCTAATGGGAAACCGGGTTTTTACTAATTCAGATAAAGCATTTCCCGATTTCATACAAAACAGGAACTGGAATGTTTGTGAAAAATTAATTGAAAAACGTAATTAAAATTGCTTTTCAATCAGACAACCTCTGAATAAAATTTCTGGTATTTATTTTCTTAATGGAACGCCAGAAACAGCCATTTTAAATCCTCTCACTTTTTTTCTTTGAATGCGCTTATTTAAGCTTTCAGAATGAAAGGGATAATTGATTTCCGGCATACATATGTCACATGCTCACCTTTTACAATTAACGAAGTGCTAACGGAGAGCGTTTGTAAAAATCCTTCCATGTGCTTAATTATTTCGTAATAGTTCAGGACACTCAACGAACAATTTAAAGCATTTTATTTATTCAATCCATTGAAAAAGTTCTTCCTTTAAATTGCTCTGAGTAAATAAAGCCTTTGTATTCTGTAAATAAAACTGACACGTTTAGATGTTTTCCCTTATTTAATTTGCAGGTATTCTGAAGACCTTTTTGGGAGAAGATTGTTCTGCATGGCATTTAATGACATGCCAAACAATTCCTTTGTTTTGAAGCAATCAATAAATTTAATCACTGCAAAGTAATTTTTATTTTTTGCATTTGTTTATTCAGATACGATCTTACATAGAAGTAATCACTTCATACAAAATAGTAAAAAGTTAATAATCAAATTGGCTAATCAACCGAATAGTTTTCGAGTATCTCTAAATGCAATTTTGTCATATCAGGATCGTTATTTGTTCAATTACGTAAGAATAAAAGTGGATCTAAACTCAAATTTAGCTTGAAATTTTTAAATGACTCTAAATAAATAAAATTTCAAATAATTTGACAGATTCAAAATAATGCAGAAATAAATTGTTTAATATTTATTTATAGCAATATTTTAGTTTTAAATATAGATATATAAATTTTATTACTTTTCATACTTTCTGTCGATGAGAAATGAATATCCCTACAGCCGAAATAAACTTTTTTCTACACTAAATATATAAATTATAAAAGCATTTATATATCTAACTCTACATAAAAAACTACTAATTTTGAAACCCCAAGCTTTTTCAAAGCTTTAAATTTTCAATATAATAGATTTTGGAAATAATGACTTTTCATTTTATCTTTTCTAATACCACAGAAATACTCATGCCTGTTACACCACTCTCAATTTTCTAAAAGCTACCTCAAAAGTGTTGATAAGTTGCACTTTTGAATTCTGTCAAAGCGATTACATTTTAACTATATGTCCCTCCGTATTCCCGCAGGAGCTTATTTATATATAAAGGACAATGCATCTTCCTTAAAAACTACTTTTGCGGGCAATTTTGTTATGGCGACAAGGACTGTACAATTTGGACCCACCATTTCAAAGTACATTTGGAGAAATAAATTTATCATATAATAGATTTTTTTGGAAATAATCAGATTTCATCCTTTCATTTTATCTTTTTCTAATACCACAGGAAATACTCATGCTCTGTTACACCACTCTCAGTTATTTTCTAATATGAGCTACCTCAAAGTGTTGATAAGTTGCATTGTCTTTTGAATTCTATGTCAAAGCGATCAATTTGCATAACTATATGTCCCTCCGTATTCCCGCAGGAGGTTAATACATTCCACCCAAGATATTGAGTGGCCGCACCAAGGGACAATGCATCTTCCTTAAAATGTCCTGCTCGGAAAAGAGCGAAACTTTTTACGAGCACGCTATTTTTACTCTGTTGGAATAGCATGGCGACAAGGACATGCGACGTTAATTTGGACCCACCATGGAAATATATCTTACTTAAGTCATTTGGAAATGAAGAATTCAGATTAGCATATAAACAACCTATTATGGTTAGGATTTTTCCAGACGTATATATTAGCATTCAAGATATTTTTATTTTTTAATTACATTTTATTGTTTATATCGATCTTTATAGTAATATATTAAAAAATATTACTACGTATTTTCAGATTTTAATAGATTTTACTATGTTTTTTATAAGTTTTGATAAAATATGATGCCTGCAATATTTCAGCGAATGTAGCAAGGTCATTTTAAATTTTCCCATAAACTTATTAACTATTAATGTAAAATTTTAAATATAAAGCCAATGAAAAGTGTACATAATTTGCAAAAAAATTTCATTTAACTTTCAATTTTCTTCTGTATTGTGAAGTATAAAGACAAATTTCTAAATTAATGAAAAGTTTAATTAATGTTTACAACTTAAACTATTTTCAGATAATTTTCTAATCATTTGTTAAAGTTAAAGTTGGCTTGGTAAAAGCAAGAAATGAGAAAATTATGATGAACCAAGCATAATAAAACATACTTAAAGTCGGCTTTATTTATAAAATTGATGATAGTTAAACAATGACTAGACAATAAATATTTCTATAACAAATTTTCTTCCACAACTAACTGCTTTAATATTTAAAAATATTTTTATGTGCCGTAAAAACCCATTTATTCATTGAATTCTTCGATTCTTTAATAAATTCTTTATTCTTCTTCTTCTTATTTTTTTCTTAAAGTTTGACCTGTACAAATTAAGGAATTTTTAACAGATATTACAAACTGAACCAATGGCTTATGTTAAAAAAATCTTTTCTCTCTTATAGAATTAAAGAATTATTTTAAAGTATTAAAAATAATGTATCCTCAGTAATGCTGAATTCATCACTTTCAATAAAAATTCAAGTATTTATTGAACGAATTTATAATTCTACGATTCTTTTCTATTAAAATAGAGATTTAAAAAAAATATTTTCTCTTATAGTTAAGAATATAAAAAGTATTAAAAAATGTAGAGTGCACTAAAATAATTTTTTGAAAATATATTCATAAAAATGTCTTGCTGTTTCAAAGTTTAAAATGATCATTGATAAATATGAATTCTTGGTAGCTTTATTTCTTATATGAATGAAATAATATTGAATCAGATGAAAAGAGGCATAAAGAAAATTTGTGTTCTGCAAGGAATTCTAATAACGAAAGTAATGAAAAAAATTCTTTAGACATAGTTGTCATGAAAAGAAGCAAAGAACATGGCAATCGCCATATCTCAAAGAATTTATCTATGAATTTCAATAATGCTTGTCAATGATAATTTCTTTTCTTTAAGAGTTACAGTAAATTTAATTTCAAACAGAGAACAGCTATCTTTCTCAACTTTATTCATTTAGCATGTCAAAGCAGTAAACTTTTTTCAATGCTTATAGCTCTTAGTAACTAGATTTCATTGTCTATTTTAAAACATTTCAGGAAAACTAAAGTCAGGAGTGTATTTTATTTTCAAACAAATTGACTGGTTAGTAAATTGTTTGCAAAAGTGTCTGATAGTTTCGAGCTGGATAAAAATAAAGATTTATAGGATAGAGATTTTATAAAAGATTATGTGGTTGGGATTGGTAATTGAATGATAAATAATTTAAAAACGAAATAAAAGATTTGATTTCGACCAGGATTCATATCTTTACTTCAAAGTTTAAAATAAAAATAAGTTTCAGATATCTACATAAGACATGGAACTAAAACCAAATAAACATTCTTCTAAAACAGTCATCTTTCTCTTTATGCTTATTACGATAGAATCAACTTGTTCGCAATGCACAAAAGATTTACGCTACCATAAATCAAGATATTTTTTTGTTTTGCGGCGGTAAATGGGTCAGGATTGTTTTTATTTTAGTGTAACTGGATTGCAAGAACAGAAATTCATTTTTCAGAAATGGACTATGTTGAGTAATGTTTCCATGCTCAGCGAATTCTTTGTCAGGATAATAAATTGAATACTCTTATAAAAATTTAAATTTTTTAATTTAAGGACAAAACACTGCGGTGTCAAGCATATTGATCCTGTTTTTATGTTTTGTAGCACAATCCGTACGAAACTATTTGCAAAGTTTGGCATGATGTAAATTATTTTTACTATTTGCTATTTAAAACGCTTTTATTTAAAATTTAAAGAATAAGATATACGCTAACATTGAAAATTTTTCACAATTACAGTCATGTAAAATATTAGATTTTAAAAATATAAGTTTTATTTAAATAAAAAATTTAGAATTTACGTAAAATCATTTAGCAAAATTATGACTATATTTATAAAAATAAAATGAAATAATATTTGTTTCTTACAAATGTAAGAAATTTTAACAAAATATTTATATAATGACAGTCATTTTCTGATATTGTATGCTTAATTTTGAAAACATTCAAAGTTTCAAAATGATTTCAAAATAATTTCCTTTCTTTTTATCAACATTTCATAAAGGTAAGCCTATCATGTAATTTTGCAATCGTATATTTAGGGTGATATTTTTTCCAGTTTTTCTACGTTTTAAAACTTAATTTTTGTTCTTAATTTCTTATTTAAGAAAATATAATGTAATAAATAAAAAAAATGTTTGCTTATATTTCTATATGTATCCATGTATTGATTATATGACCGTATTTGCGCTTACGTATTTAGTAAGCGCAAATAATCAATCCTATTTTTTGTAAAAAAATCTTATAGAAATTTTGATTTCGAAGAATCTTTTAAATATAATAATTAATGTCAGGAGAAAAATATTATTGAACTATGTAACAGTGCTTCCTCCTACACACTGCAAGAGCGCCATCTGTGGCGTTCAGGAAAAATTGTCAGTAAGCATCGAGACTCTCCCTGAGAGGAAGTACAGCACAACCGGCGCTGCCGCTGAGGAAACGTTTAGTTTGCAATCTTTCATTCAATGGGAGAATATATTTAGCACAAAACTATGTATTTGTTAGCCGTGTCTCTCACCCGGAGAGCTTGGGATAGGTTTGATTTATCACTCTAAGGCGCTGATCAGGTTTGAAAGTGAATACTGCCAAAAAATTTGTTACGAAGCACAGCGAAAAAAAAATTATAACTAAAATAATCAGTTTTGTAAAAGTGATATTATTTCAAAAGGTATGTGCAAATAAAACATGTTTCTCTCCAAGCAAAACTGTTCAATTTAAAATACAACCTCATATTTTGTTTTTACGAGCTTATTGTTATTGCATAGATAGTGCCTTGTTTAACATCATATTGTTTACGCGTATGTAAACATTTAAATAAGTTTATCTTAAGAGATAATATACTAGATGATTTATTATATATGAAGAATAATATGTGGTATTAGTTATTATAAAAATTCTGGCATATTCCTAAAAACAAAGTACAGGAATTTTTACATAACATCAACACAAGTGCATTAAATCAGTCGAAATTATTCATTTATTCTAAATAAAATTGGCCCAGATCTATTTTATTTTTTTATTTTCTTTACCGATGATTCTGAGTAAAAATGTTTTTGATTTGGAAGGTTTGGTTCGTCTCTCTACAGTCATTTTGTGCACACTTTAGGCTAATTAGACCGGGACCTACACAGTCTAACGATTCCGAACCGCACACAATCATCCATCCTGTGATAACAAAGGCCAAACGGGCCAATTCACCCGGAGACAGAAGTATATTCCTTGTATTCCTCGCGCAAACCTAAGTATCTTTATTTTCGGCAAAAATAGAATCCTTCAACAATCTATAACATATCTTTAAATGTGAATATTGTAGGTATGAGCCGTTAGTGCGTGTGTCAATAAAACTGTGTGTTTCTCAAACCTGTGTCTCAACTCAACCCAACAACACTACAACTAGAAATTAAGTCTTTTTTTTTTTAATTTTTGAAAGTAAAATCTCATAAATTTTTGTTTTCCGTATGTTCTGCATTATAATATTTTTTCCTTTACCTCTCTTTCCTTTACTTTTCATTTTCTATTACCTTACCTTTGTTTTCATTTATTTTAATTATTTATGATTCAGTAATAATTTAATTACTAATTGCATTGGATATTGGTATATAATTATATATATATATATATGAAATTAATTAGAATGTTCATAGCAGAAATATTTCTCAACACTAATTAAGTATTTACATTCGATTAAGATTTAGCTACCTAAGCTCATTTACATAAGAATATAATATGAAACAATACAGTTGTCTCCTGGTACCGAAAATACATTCTTAAGAATACAGTACATATCGGGAAATTTCCGTGGAACTTTTGAGGAGAGAAAATATCCTCGAACAGGTGCACCACTCATAAAACCTCGGCTGTGTTTCCAGACGTTTATTGTTCAAAAGTATTTTGCGGTTAGAAGTCCCTCCTACAAAAAGTTTTCAGTATTCTGTACCTCAGAAATGATAATGAAGCCGGTTTGTGAAAGTACAAAAGGATTCCACTTTCTGTGGAAACGAGCTCCATTTATAGTGTAGCAATTAATAGCATGTTGTGCAATAAGCCTTTATTTTTGTGTAAGATTGTGATAAATGTACATTTTTAATTTTTTTATTAAAAAATGGTAATAGATGTTTCATTATTGTTTACTTGGATTTGAAATATTAGCATAATCTAATTTTCAAAAGTATTTTCATGAATAGTTTAATTGTATTAAACTCTGATCGAAAATTGTAAATTTTGCAAGAAAAACACAAACCAATCAGTTTTATTTCGATAAAAAAATATTTCAAAAACATCTGCATCTAAAACATCAGGTACTGCATTAATAAGCATTTTGTTTACACCATAATTACCTATATTTTTTTCTTTCAAATGATAGAAAAAGTAAATTAATATGCTGCTGATAAATTCTTGGCTAACGAAAAACAGACTTCTTGAATACATATGTACAGGGTGATTATAATTAAAGTCCCACTTTCAAAATGCTGTAAAAAAAAAGAAACACTCTTCACAATGAGTTCAAATTTGAAATGAAGATACTTGAGGAAGGTAGGAAACGGTATGGAATCAAAAAATGCTCCAAAAAAGTTCCACCAATTTTTCCCATCCAATTTGGTGAGATCTTTCCAAGGTGGATGGGCTTTCCGATGGGAATGTTTTCGTCAAAAAACCGAAACAATCAATCACATGGAACCCTACAGTTGATTTAGGTGCAATTCATGCCAAATGCGTTATAATTATGATTCAAAATATCATTGGCGACCGAATTCACTTTCTTTATGCCGTTTACAGTGCCATCTATTAATATACTTTGGAATTTTTTGATGCCATACCATTTCCTCCTTCTTGAAGTATCTTCTGTTCAAATTTGAACTCATTGTGACGAAGTGGTTCTTTTTTACAGCATTTTGAAAGTGGGACTTCAATTATAATTACCCTGTATACATTATGGCAACAACATCATTATTAAATCAAACAAGCAATTAATATAATATAGTTGCTTTTAATATATAATTATAATATACAACTATATTATTATATAGAAGATTAATTTGTTTTATGCACAGCACGATAAAAAGATGATTAACTAGCTTACGGAAATTATTTATCTTAAGTTGTAGGTGAAAATAAGTATCACAGTTTATGAAAATCAAATTTTGTTGCACTGGTACAAGAAATGAATCATTGGCTTAATTAATTCGCAACACTAATGCTATTAATCCCATGTAAGGGGTTGCCTTCGCTTAGAGCCACTCTGTGAGAAAACACATCACCGTCGGAACAAAACAAGGCTTTAATGAAAAAACAAAAAGAAAGTTGTGCAAATGTCAGTAAAAGAAGGTGTGCCAGAGGTTTTCCTAATAGCATCTGAGCCGGTATCCTCTCCTTTTGTAGAAGCTAACAAGAACAAAACCTCTGCGCTTTCGGCTGGAGGCAAAGGGTTAAGCTCTGTTTCTCCAGAGATTTTCTGGAGATATATATACCCTGAGCGCGTTTTATCTCACTTTATTAATAGAATGATCCGTAACAGGGTTTTTTACCTTTCCTTTTATAAGAGTATTCTTTTTTTATTAATTTTCCTAATTAAAATATATTTTTGAATAGAATTTTTCAGTAGTTCTTTAATTTAAGGTTGGCTAGGCTGTATATGAAGAGTCGTTATTTATAATAAGATATATTAACCCATAAATGTTTTTAAAATTCAAAAATCTTAGAATTTTTTACAATGCATTTAAATTTCAGAAGCCTTTGCTTTTTATTATTTTGTTTGAAAATAGATTATTTTCTTTATTTTTTTATTTTTTTTGTCTCTGGAAAGTAGAAATTTGAATGAGGCCTCCAATTTATGTATGTTAGCATTTAAATTTTAAATGATGCTTCATATTATGTTTCTTGAAATAATTTATATCACACGAGCTATTAAAGCAAAATCATTTTTCTGATTATTTAAATGATCAATTTTTAAAACAGCGAAAACATGGAAACATTTAATCATGCAAGATTTCACTTTTAAAATTTACATAATCATACAGTAAAAGCATTGGTTCACTTCTTAAATTTGCATACATTATATAGTAGATAATTTCTCAAATTCGTTATAAGCAAATATTTGAAAATGTACAAAATATATAAAAAACACAGCATTTTATAATGAGTTATTTTATGTACAATATAATAATATGCCAATAAATATACAGTAATGAAATACATATAGGATATTACATCAATTAATAATACGATTAAAGAGAAAGATAGTATAGAGGCCTAGTGTGAGTTCTTTTGCTGTGGTCTAATTGTGTCCTAGTATGTAGTGGTCTAGTGTGTCCTGAGTGTGTAGTGGCCTAGTGTGTAGTTTTCAAACTAGGACTTCTTCGAAACCTAAAAATGCTGTTAGGGTGTCTATGCCGTAATAACAATAAAATCGACCAGCTTGAGAAGGAAATGAGGAGAGTGCACCTAATATTACAGGTTTTTTTTCATTAATGGTAATATTTCCTAATTTAACAAATATAAATAAATATATTTTTAGTTTATAATAAACTGTCCTACTATACCCTAGGTGATATATTTTGTTGCATCCGTTATATTTCTGCCATTCTAGCACTTACTAAATGATCTGACTTCAGAAAAATGTGTACTTTGAATTTACATATAATATAATATTATTTCCCTTTATTTTAGGTTTTGTAGCTATTTATACATTTTAACTATAAAATGTTTAAATTTAAGAAAACTTACATACATTTTGTTATTACGAGAAAACTTCTGAATAAATGCACATCATTACTCATCATTTTCATTATATGGTAATATTTTCTAATTTAATGAAATATAAATAAATATATTTTAGTTTATAATAAAAATGTCTCCTACAAATTTCATGAATAAGTATTGATATATTTTGTTTATAAATATGTCGAATGATAATATAATAATTTTATAAAAAGCAAATAATGATTAAAACAAGTAGAGCATTTACTACTAATTTTTTTGTAATACAAAATTTAGACTTCAGAAAAATGTGTAATTTATGAAGATGTAAGGAACAGTACAGAGGTATAATTTGAACAACTACATAATATTAATTTCCTTTATATCCTAATAGCTAAAATGCTATTGTCTACAAAATTATTAACTTTTAAAGGCGGAAATTTCATGAAAAATAATGCTTCTCTTATAAATTGTCAGAAAAGGGATAATAAAGATTAAAATGATTATATTTAAGCAAAATTGAATACTATCTTTTTTTAAAACAACTCAATACAAAATTAATGAATATTTTTTAACTTAATTTTCAAATAAATATCATGAATATTCATATTTCATTCTTTTGAAAGTGTTAAGTATGAATATTAAAATTCAGCAAACTTCTAAAACATTTTATACAATATTTTAAAGTAATCATTATTTATGTATTACGTTAGACGGAATTACGAAGGCCACGATGCTTTATTTCTTCAGAACATCAAAGTCTACGGCTAATATTTTAGAAAAATTTTGAGACTTTTCTGGTAGATAAAGAAAGGCTTAAAATATTAAATGTGTTCTACGAGGGAAAATTAAATTATTGAATGAATAAATTAATAAATATTCTTTTTTTTGAAATGCAAATGATTTTAATAAACTAGTTAACAATTCGTAGCGTGTATAACAGAAATGTTTGTTTAAATTAAAGTATTTCAAAATATTAAAAGTTTCAGTACATATATATATATATAATTATTTAAAAATCACACTCATATGGAAAGAAAAGGCATGATTGATTACTATATTTCATGTTAAATGAAACATGAAATATTAGTATTATAATGATTCTTTATAATACGAATATTTTCGAGACATGAAGTATTATAATATATATAAGTATTATATATATTATAATACTTCACGTTTATAATACTTTTATAAGTATTATAATTATTCTTTACATTCTGATTCTGATTATTCTTTTTATTATATATTACGAGTTTCGTATTTCCATTATATAAGAGTAAATTAAAGCTCTTATATTAAATATCTAAATAAAAAGATTAAATAAATTTAGTTAAAGTATTTTTATGTTATTAAATTTGATAAATAAAAGATGTTATCCTAAAATATTAATGTATTGAAAAAATATTATGCATTATTTTGTAAAATGCATGTGGCAAACACAATTTTCAGTAGGTCGTATTCACTCTATACTACAAACAACCCACGCATGGACAATGACTGGAAAGCATTCCCTTCCGGGAGGTTCTTTAGGGATAACTGCCCCTCATTTGTGGGTAGTAAGAGAGGAAACCCACGGGCATATACAGGAACTACCAATGTGAAACTTTAATTCACGTTGTCAAATTCGCCGTCGATTCTTACCGTATGAGAAGCATCGTAACTGCAAAGGAGGCTTCCGATCGGTCAAACCTGAACAATCCTACAGACTGGTGAGCGAGTGGATGAATTTTATATTTGTTTATCCACTGAAGTTTATTATATTTTATTAAATTATTAAATAAATTTGTGTAGCCTTACAAATTATGGTAATGCATCCAAACTAAAAACATTAAAACTGCCGTAAGGATATTTTAGCATGCATTTTGTTAATTATATTGAATATAAAAATTAAGAAACAAACATTAGCTAATAATAAATTAAACTAGTAACTCAAAATTTGAAAGAATTTTTTGTTTTAAATAGAGGCTAAATACCTTACATTTCACACTTTTTACTTTTTATAATTTATATTTTTTACTTAATTAAATTTTTTTGAGGACCTACATTTTTTTAGGAATTACAATATCTTCCAAATTAAAACTATTTTGATTGCTAAGTCAGTTTTAATTTGTTGACAAAACGAATAATAGTGGGAATATATATTGTAGTTAACTAACAATTATCATGAATTATATAACTGAGGTTAGACTACTTCATTATATAAGGTTCTGTTGGCGTTTCAACAAAATTTAGGTCTTCAATTTTGTCTTTTTCTAGACTAAATTTTAAATCTTCATTGGCAAAGTTTTCTGAATTTAAATTTCACTTTCCAGGTGGCGCTGGGATTAGAAACTCGTCACTGTGAGTAAAAGGCCTGATAGGTGAAGAAGGGGTTTCCAAAAGTGAAGAAATGGTTTTTTTTTTTTTTTTTTTTTTGTTTTCCGAAAATAGCAGTCAGAGCATTCCCTCCATACCATTGGAATTGTAAGCGGCTTTTGTTATGACTTTCTTTTGATCAAACCACTAAGCAATGTTACAGCAAATACGAGTCCCAAGATTTGTCTTGATCACAGATTTGACAGTCGCGATAAAGTTTATATGCTTTTTTTCTTTCATCAGTGCAGCAATATTCCTTCTTTAGGACTTCAAAGTAAGTTCGTCGCAGACATAACAAAATATTTGGATCACAATTATAGTATTTTAAGCAATCTGTTCGTATAGAAATAAACACTGGGTGGAACTCAAAGGACAGTTGTTCAAATAAATTAATACAAACACCTTTCTAACTCGACACGTAGGTCTAAATTAAACGGAAGTGACACACGTGGACCAGACGTCGAGTTTATCAGGTTGGAAAGACTTGTTTTGACAGGTCTGGCGTGTATTTGATTCCTATATTGGATTATATACTTCATAAATTGTTGGCGACCATCTTTGTTTTTAATAAAACCGCAAGCAAATAGGGCACTGTTTAAAAAAACATTTTGCGAACTGTAAAATATATATATTTAAAAATATGTAAAACTACAAAAAATAATAAAACTAAACTGAGTGGTAGTGATCAAATTATTTTTAGTTATATTTGTCCTTGGCTACAGTTATCCATTTAACAAAATTACTGCCGAACAGTGTAATATAGTTAACTTTCATTGTACATAAAATAGAATAAGTGAAAACCTAAACACATTTGAATATTGATAAAATAAAAACCCCGTTGAAAATTATTGAAACAACAGTAAAATAATTGATATTCTGTTTTACAGAATAATGACAAAACAACTAATTAATGCGGAAGTTTTAGATTGTCTTCAATCTGTCACGACGAAGAAATGAGTAATGTATTACTTTTGTTGACAATGCTGAGGAGAATCGTAATCATAAGAAATAAAAAAGCAACTGTATTTAATTGCTTTTCTTTTTACTTTGATTGTAAAAAAAATAGCTATTGTCTCAATGTTACATTTAATATTCCTTAGAATAAATTATTTGATAAAAAATCGTATTACTTTAAATATTTCTTTATTTTAAATACTAAATTGAAATTAATTTCCTGATTATGAAACCAAATGTAATTTAACTTTCATTTGTAAGGTGAAATATAAGACGGAAGTAGGATTAAATATATCGTATTTTACTTCAGAAGTAATTATGACAATAACGATTGAAAGTTTATGATATATTTTAAAATTATTTCTATTTTATTTTAAATTAATAATTTGCATATTAAATAAATAAACTCTCAAATTAAATAGTATTAAATAATTTTTTTTTCAAAATTTTATATTAAAATTTATTTTTAGATTTTTGGTAAACATTTTTGGTATTTGGAATGAATAGTCCCTCGACTTAATGATATGTTAATTTCCGAGAAGATTTTTAGGGATAAATAGGAAAAAGTAGGGAAACTAATCCCATCTTGTCTCTTCCTTTCTGAAGTTTGCTTCAGTTTGCAATTTAAGATGCCAGCAAATGAAACATGTGACTTTCTGATTTCTCTCCACTAAGTTATTACACATCCCCAAAGGTATTAATGCTTCGATGCACTAACTCATGAGCCCGTGAGGTTGTTGATTTTTTTAAACTACTCGTATCATTTCAATATTTTAGCTTGGCCATTGGTGCTATTGCAAAAGAGATTAAATTCTCCTTATGAGTTTGTACACTTATTCTCAAATAAAACTTAAGGTTTTTTTTTTTTCCAACTTTTTGATTTATTGCATCCAATACTTTTAGGTAGTGACTTGGTGGATAGCATAGTTATCTTCTGAAATAGGGGAAACATTGCAATAACTAACAAGAAAAATAAAGTTAAAAAATAAAAGTTAGTTCTGACACATGTGCTACTTGAATCTTCGTCGGAATTAATCAGCATTAATCCGTAATCCAGAACATTTCACTTGGGGAAGAGAGTGTAAAATTCAAATGCCTTCTGTAGGTTTGTGGTTTAAAATTGCTGTGGCACATTACACCGGCTGTATAGCAGAATGCGACTTGTGCAACGCTGAATTTGCTTCATATATGTTTTACAGCTAAACATCGAAGTGCTTGCATTCAAAAATAAAGAAATAGCATGTGATCAAAGAAAAGTAAAATTACAAATCATCAATATTAAAGTTTTACAAATCATTAAAAAATTATTTTAGGAAAAAAAATTACCTTTATTAGATATCTATTACTATTCGAAATATATTATTGCATTTTAAGCACAAATTTCTTATTTATTTATATTTAAAATGAAAAATTTTCTTTAGTAATAATATTTTAATCATTTTTGGGTGAGTGATGAATAGAATACGACAATTTAGGTAATATATTTAGTTCACTTTAAAATATAATTTCACAAAAAAAAAAGTCTAAAGAATTATTTGAAAATGATATCATTTATTAATAGTTTTTAGTTAAAAATTTAGCCATATTTTGCATCCCATGGGATATTTTTTTCACAGGTTTATCACTATTTTTATTTCATCTGGATTTTATATTTCTGGTCTCACTTATGCTTATAATAGTTACTATTTATATTGCCATATATTACTATTTTTATTGTCCAATTTCTTAGCATATTACTCTTGTACTATTATGCCATACCTAAATTTTTTTCAAGGATCAAAGGTATATTTGTTGATAAATAAAATCCACAAAGCAATTTTCACACTAAAGTCAGCAAAAACAATTAATCATCATAAGTTGTAAAAAATATTTAAACGTATTTGGATACTGAAACATTTTTTTATTTAATTAATTGTGTTACTAATATTACATTAATGATTTTTTTTTGCATAAATGAATTTAAAATATCCTACAAAACTCTACGTTGGAAAAAAAATCAATTAAGACAGATAATGAGATTACACAAAAAGTTAATGTTATTTTGTGATTTATTCGATTTAAATTAAATGAATCAGAAAATGATATGCTTTGTTTATTTAGCAAATGCTGCTAAGTATTTGCAGAGGAACTGCTTTCTTTTTACTCTAATGTAATTGCTTTTGTTTTGCTATACCATGCGTGAAGCGGCAGTCTAAACGAACAGGGAATTTTAAATAAATTGAAGGCCAAATGGGACCTTAAGAATAAAGAAATAAACCTTTTACTTTTTTTTGCATTTGTTAAGAAAAAACGCATTTTTATAGTTTTAAGTATGCAGCTCGAATTTTGGTTACATTGAGCATGACGACTTCAGATGAAATGACGATTCTTTATTTAAGCTTCTCTGCCACACACATATCTGGAGGGAATAGTTAAATAGTCAATGAATGCAAAATGGTTTGCGAGTGATATTTTCCATTTCAAATTGATATATCTTCTAGAACTTAAAAATCAGAAATTCTTCTTGAAGATCTCATGAGGTCACAAAAACATGCTTTGCATTCCTTTTGAACCCCTGGAATCTGAAAAAACATTTAGATGTAAAGCATATGATTTAAGTGGAAAAACAGACCTTATACTTAACACACACATATTACAGTATGTTTTATAAATTTACTATATTGGACGTCTGTATTGAATGTACTTTACATGCATTTAGCTTTAACCTCAAATAAGGATTCATATCTTCTTGTGGTTTTGCTGAATTTAAAGCAAAAAAATGACAGTTTTTTTAATTACGGGTTTTAACTATCTTACACTATAGAAAATTAATATTATGTTAGAAAATCAAACTTTCGAAATTCAATAATCTTATAGTTTAGATAAAATTTAATAGACTAATTATAATTTGACATTGCATTAAAAGTAATAAAACATATATATCGCTTAACTCTTGTTAAATTGATAGTGGTGACCTTCACATCCACATAATTAAAAAAAATTTTTATTGCAAAAAATTATCAATATTAAATAAATAACGTATAATTTCATGCATGCAAGTACAAGAAATCTATGCACAAAAAAAAAGTCAAATTCTTTCTATTTTTGGATTTCATTTTGTTTTAAAATGTAAGTACAAAAATTAAATATTAATATAAAAATTCTGTATTTACTATTTACATCACGGTAATTTTTTAATTTTTTTTTTAATCTGCATAAACTTTACATAATTATATGTGAGAATTTATAAAACTTTAATTCCGTTCATTCTCTGTGTGGAAAACTATCCAATCAATTCGGAGAATAATATTGTTAAAAACTAAATATAATGTATTCTTAGATATAAAAAAATCTAATAACAGATCTGCAATGTATATTTTATTAATATAAAGAGTAAACCTGAGATAATTATTTGGAAAACACATCATAATAAATTGAAATCATTGTGTGAAGCTATTGTGTTTTTAGACACTATTTTAGCAACATTTATATTTGTTAAAGAAATAATGTAAATTTTCAGGATAAAAATTTTAATTTAAATGCATTTTAATATAGAACCACGAAAGTTATTTCATTATCTATTCTTCTTTGTGTTGCTGTTCTAATGCAGCTGGCAGTACAGAGACAGTTAATCTTTATGCCATCTTTATGCCATTAGCAAGAAGGCTACGGACGCGAGTAACAAACAACATTTCAAGCAAAAAGAAACTTTACATTTAAAAAGAACTTACATCACATTTTTTACTGCATTTATTTTAAATAAATATTATACTTAAATTTATTGAAATTAAATGTATTTCCCTAACATTATATAGTTTTTATTAAGATTATCGTTTAATTAAATTGCCTGGAAAATTAACAAATCAAGGAATAACAAATTTAAGATTTAATAAATTTTATTAGTTTCCTATATTACACAAAAGTTTAAAAACAAGAATAATTAGCGTAGCGAACAAAAATATATTACTAAATATTTCTTTTTATTCTGTCTTCAATACATAAAACTGAAAGAATAAATTATTTGGCTTAGCATTTTTTTTATTGATTTACTTAAAAAGAAATACTCATTTTGAATACAGATATATGAAATTACATCAATAAAGAAATGTTAAGCAAAATTGGATAAGAAAAATCCATTTAATTTTTAATTTGGGAGTCCCTCCGATAGTAAAAAAACCAGCTGTGATTGAGTTATCATGAATATGCAAATTGATTTCCTGGGATGATGTGTAATCGATTGATAATCCGCTTAAATCACGTGATACTCCGGAATCAACGAGAAATGCTCAGAGTTATTTTCCGAAAATTTCAGGAGAAAGTAAGATGAAAAAATAATAATAAATCCACTAAATCTCTCGTGGATCTTCTTCAGCTGTTTCACCAATTGAAAACTGCTTTCAAAAAAGGACTTAAATTGGAATGAAATGTCCAGGAAAGGTGAGATGCAATACATGTTTGCTAAAGGTGGATTCAACACACTTTTTTTTTCCTACTATGGATTAGGAGTTGTTTGTGTCAAACGCAGTTTCTAAAAAACTGTGTTTCTTTCAGAAATTCTCCGATTTATGATGTCCAACAAGACATGTAGGATTTAACATTTTATTTGTATTAAAAAAATGTCATCATTTAAAACATTTTTTGTGAAATAAAACCTCATAATATTTAGAAGAATGCTGCTTCAATTTTATAATATCTTTATCAGGTAATCATTAAATTAAAATGTAAGGGATTATTTTTATTTTTATGAAATAAAACTATTTACAGCGTTACGTAATTGAAAATATTTCCAAATCATAATGAGGTATTTGGAATAATTCCTTAAAAACAGATTTTTTTTGAGATTTCCTTTTTGCTTCATTTGAAATGTTAAGAAAAAATGTAATTTATTTTCTAGATTTTTAACAAGCAATCCAATAATCTGTACTTTAAACTAGGGTTTTTAAGTAAACATTTCGTTTAATTAAATCCATTAATTTAACTGTTCAAATTCATTTATAATTTTTAAAGATAGCTCATTATCCCTGTCATTGTTTTACTAAAATGGTAATTGAAATTCACATGTTACGAATCAGGCCCAAAAAATAATCACATACAAACTAAATTGATTTTTATTTTTTATATCCATTTCTGGATTTACAATGGATATTTCTTGATAAGAAATAAAAATCAAGAAATGTATAAACTAGAATCACTTATATTAATATTACTTGCATTTATCATTCATAAAATAATCAGAAATAAATAAGTTTCAAAATTTTTTGTTAATTAATTTATTGTAATTTTTAGTCAACTGATTATTTTTACTTCCGAATTTTATCATAGTAGGTATATTTCTTTCATAAATATATGTACGCTAATATGGAGAAAAAAATTTAATTTTCTAAAAGAAACATCGAAAAATAAAATTTATCATGTAAGGCATGGAAGAATTTGAAACTCAATGATGCTATGTACGAAAATACATATAATAAATTTATATTCGTAAGATAAAAAATTCTCAACACATTCTACTAATGGAAATATAACTTGAATACATCTTTAGTAACAACGATTTTGAGGATTTTACAGCATAAAAATGAAATTAAATTGCTATTAATGAAAGTGATTTTTCTTAAATTTCAATATTTCATCACTTTAGACTATTTCTTATATACTTCTACTTCTTATACTTTTTATTGCAGCACTAATTATTTGATCTTCGACAGATCTTTACATAATGTATTCGTGATATGTTTTAGCAACCTAAGAGGTGCGATGGTATTTATTTAGACGAATAATACTTACTGTGCGTATATTGTCTCATTCTACTTATTGTCTGAAAAGAATGATTTTAATTCGCTCCCAACAAACCAAGTAGTCGATTTGGACATCTTTTTTCATGCCGGGGAAGTACCACATCTCCATAGCATTTACCGTATGCAAGGTTAAGTGAAAAGAAACAGAGACGAAAGTTTTTCACTAATGCATCTGGCAAACACTTAGACAGTTGTCTTTTATGCCTTAAGACAAGCGCCGCACCGACGTTACTCACTTAGGAGGAGATGAATGTAGCTTGAAGATAAGCTACGAACGCGGAGTAAAAATACCCCACAACGCTCTACGATCCTGTTAGACGGGGCCAACCGTTTAAAGTGGATTCCGAATCACTACAAACATTCATGGCTCCGCCGGGTCTCGAACCCGAAACCTATGGTCAGAGCGCTATTCACTCGGCTCTTCAGGCCCCATAATAGATTAAATGAAAATCAATTTAATACAATTTATAGAAGAAAAACAATTCATAGTTCGAAGAATCCAATACTCCTGAAATGTTAATTCTGTGTCCAGTATATTAATTCCATGACCCTTTTTTCCAGTTTAAACAATAACATTTTGCCATTTTATATTTAATAAGCTGATAGTTGTCATATTTATATACCATTCCATATTATATTTATGTTTGTAATCATTATTTAATCTTCCTGCATTTTATACTTTTCATTTAATTTATGTTTTTAAGTTAGTTATGTAGTACAATAACATTTTTTTTAAAATCTTAAAAATTTAATATCTTCCTGTATTTCAACCCTCACCTATTTAAAAATTATTTAGACCTTGTTATGAGGGTGACGTGCTGATTACATTAAAGTAAAAAAATTAAAGTACGGCTAAATTTCTCATAAAACTTTAACAGAAAGACAGCTGAAACAAACTTCTTCAAATCATAACAGCGTTAATGTCTCAGATTATTACCACGACACATTACCTGACAATAAACCAGTGCATTCCCTAAGAGTTCCCATCATTAGAATGGCTTCACAGGGAAATGACGAGAATCGTTGTTGCATTCAACATGATAAAACTCAACAAAGAGTCTTAGTCGGTGCGCCATTCTTCATTTACAGGCATATATTTTGTAAAATAATCCATGAACGCCTTTTACCCCATTTATTTTGAGTTTTTCTTGAATCTCAATGCATTTTGTTTTATTTTTGAAAGTTCAACTTGGACATCTAACTTTAAGCTTTTTCGACTGAATGGAATATGACTCTTGGTATCATAGAAAATATTATTCATTTGACGGATATTATCATCCTTCTTATGTTCTCAAAGTATTGTAAGAATACCTTGGAGGTTTATCAGTTACACTTCACATATAGAACTATCAAGTTTTGCCACCGTCCTGTATCCCTCGTAAATTTATTCAATTAAGTTCTTATTCTTGATAACTTCTATATCATCCAATATATATTACTGGCATGGCCAACTTCAGGATTTTTTTAACTTTTCAATAACCATCTTCAACGTCAATTGAACGCCACTTACAGCATTTATTTTGTGTTTTTCTCGAATCTCACTGCATTTTTTTATTTTTGAAAGTGTTCATTTGATTGGTATATTTTATTATTTGATGGGTATTATTATCCTTCTTATGTTGTCAAAGTAGCTTACGAACACCTTAGAGGTCTATCCCATATATTTCATATATAAAAGTATCAATTTATGCCACCGTCGTGCGTCCCTCGTAAATTTGTCCAATTAAGTCCTTATCTTTGACAACTTCTATATCATCCAATATATATTACTCGTATGGATTTTGCAATACCGTTCATGAACACCACTTTCAGCATTTATTTTGAGTTTTTCTCAGATCTGTATAGCAATTATTGTTATTATTATTATTATTATTATTTACTTTTCAAAGTTCAATTTAAATAAATTTAAACTTTTCTGACATAGTGAGGTGTGGCTCTTGGTACCATAGAAAATATTCTTCATTTGATGGGTATTACCATGCTACTTATGTTGCCAAAGTAGTGTGCGTACACCTTGTAGGTCTATCAGCTATATTTCATATGTAGGATCATTAATTCATGCTAGCGTCCTGTATATCTCATAAATTTATTTAATTAAGACCTTATCCATTATAATTTCTATATCAGCCTACATTGAAAAGCCGTATTCTTCCTATATGGATCTAATCCAGCTTCGATATTATGTATCATTCTATATACTTTTTTTAGTATATCTAATTATCCCTATATACATTTGCTCTAAATAATGTGATCAATTAAAACATCTGTTATATTCTTGTGGATAAATAACGCTGAACTAATACGATTCTTTTGCATACATTCCTTTAAGCGGTTATCAAACACAAATAGTTTTTACCGAAAATGAAATTAAGGAACACTGGAAGATAACCAAAAACGGAATCCTTTGAAAATCGTTTTGTTAAGTAAGTGGAAGTAAATGATCCCGGATTAAACTTTATTCAAGAGCCCAAAAGAGAAAAAAATGCATATCACAAGAATAATTAATGCAGGTTCCAATTATGGAAACATAATTTGCAATGAGTCTGCATGGTAATTTGTTCTTCATAATAATAAAGATAAGAAAAAAAAAAAAAATGAAAAAATGTACCTTTAAACTGTGGTTACAACCTCCCTTTTACATGAAGCCTAAATTGAATTTCCCTGAGTTATGAGATGTTATTTTCCTTAGAAAATAACGTCTTCTAATTAGCAAACACCGGGAAGTGGGTCCCTTGTAATTGGAAGTTAATGGTATGCTAATTGAAATACTTGTACCAAGAATGAATTACTTTATGTTGGTTTTGATCAGGTTTGTATTTCAGAAGAATGCAATATCTCGGGATTTGTATTCCGTGTAGATGAGGTTTTGACAGTTTTGAAGAGAATATGACGTTTTTTTTAAATTTGCATTAATTTCAATCATTTGTGACTACAAAAAAAATTCAGCATGTTTATGATACTAATCACTGAAAAACATACAAACTGCATTTAGTTATTATTTATTTAAATGAAACAACAATCTTACAATAATTTAATTATTGCTCTGGTACTGAATTTACAGTGAGCTCAGATAACAAATTTGAATAGAACTGTTGATGACTTTAAAATTCTTATATAGCTAAACATTATTTTTATGTCACAAAAATACTACTTTATTTTGTTAATAAACATAATGATAATCTAAAGCTTGATATCACTTACGTATTTCCATTTTTTGCAATTTTTCATTTTTTTCACTGATGCTTATTATATATCATTTTCAAATTCTATTAAAATTTTTAGATTATGTTAAGATGTTTTATGAGAGTCGTATGATGAAATCACTAGAGCTATGTACTATTATGTTGGCCCGACATGTGGTAACGCGCTCCGTTGAAGAACATTAGGGCGGGGTTCAATCTGCTGTCAGCTTTATTGTTGACACTATATTTAAAAAAGGACGTTATTCGATGGTGTTTGTGATGTTCAGCATCTTGCCTCGTTAATTAGGACTATCTGGTGGAAGTATATATGCTACGCAAATGCGCAGTAATTCACCTAAAAGTACTCCCGGATGGCACTGCCCTCCTTCTTCAGCGACACGGAGTCAAGTCAGACTTCTACCTACGGGTGCTCCATCACAACAGAAGCTGCACCCCACCTTTCCCTCCTTCCATGAGACAGACGGGTTTTTGGACTTTGTCTAGATGTTGCTGTCTACCAAGCGGGATAAGAAACAACAACAACGAAAAACACTATAATGATGCATCGTAATCGACGGCATATAAGTTTACAACTTAACTAACTAATTATATGAATTCGTCTGAACATATTGGACAAATTAATATATTATACAACATGTAACAGCAATTGTAATATCGAAAATAATGCATTGAACTTAAATGAAGAGATGAAACACTTTTGTAAACAGCTGCATGTATTGGTAAAATAATATGTTATAAAATATTATTTTATAAACTTTCTTAAAATTGTATTACTAAAAATATAATAAACTAAAATTTGATTAAATTAATTTATTTGAATATAATGGACTAACATTCTTCTATGAAATGATTTCTCCTTAAAACCTTTACTTCATTTATCTACATGAGTGCAAAGGAGTCTTGTATTAAAGACGTTATTTTTTTCACAGTTAGCAACAACAACAGTTAAGATATCTGAAGATCTGCAAGTTACAAAATTCGTCGCTGGCAAATGTTGCATAAATAACCAGCGAAGCATCCATTTTCGAATTATCATGAATGATTGAATGCTAATAAAAAAGGAGACTACGTTTAATTTAGCATGACAGACTCACTAAATTGTTCCTTCATATTAAATACAAAACACATTTGTTAATATTTTATTTACAAGTTCCGTTAAAAATAATTTGTTTCATTTGCGATTGCTTTCTATTTTGTTATGAGACAGAAAAATACATTCATTATAAGTCAATCTTCTTAATAAATTAATATAACTAGAAATAAAGAAGTATATGATTTTTATGTTAACCTTACAATTTCTTATAAAATAATTTTTTTATTTCAGATTAAATGGGATTTTTCCATTTTTAATAGACCCTTGAATCATTAAATCTGTGGAATTATAGTAATTAGAGAGAAGGTAAAACCTCTTCCAATCCAATTTTTCTTGCAAATTATATTGAGTCATAAAAATGTTGCCATGAAAATATAAAGAAAAATATATTCTCATTTGGGATTTTTGCTATGAAGGTGGCTGCAATATCATACAATGTATTTTGTCTCTACAAAAATAATTATATATCGATATTAATGAAATATATTTGAATAATTTGACAGAAAACATATTATAAGGTATATCGGGAAATGTGTAACAATCGAGTATAAATCGAATTTGCTTACTGATAGTTGATATTGTTAATTTCGAAAGCTCTGCAATTTGACCTAAATCACTAATCACTGGAATGGTTGATATGTAGTAGAAATAGCACTACTCAAGAAGCACAAAGCGAGACTAAATTTCATCCATAATACGGCAGAGAAATTTTAATGAGTACTCCAAATAATGGCAACTGAAGATTTTACACCTTCTTGCTTCTTGAGTCCAAAAGAAGAACATTCTAACTGACAGATTTATCTTAATAAACTATGGTTTTGAAAGGATTACTTTCAGTTCGGCTTTCGAAACTGGTTATCCTTATTTAAGAAACCAATTTGCTATTGACCAGGCAGATCATCAAAATTTATTTTAACCCTACCTATTGATATATGTTTATTCGTAGAATGAGATGAATAATAATAATAATATATTTTTTTCTTTTTATCTGATTTTATAAAGAATATTTTCATATATAAATGACTGGGAATTTTAAATGTGAAGTTATAAACGAAAAAAAAAAAAAATAAATAAAAAATAAGATTTTGAAAATCCAAACCGATGCATTGAACTCTTTGAAATCCTCTTTCGAAAAAGAAGTAAGGCAAATGTCAATAATTATTAAGGATACTACAATAGAAAAATAAATATTTGGGAAAGGCTTCTACAGTGGGAAGAAAATAAAAGTTAGGATAAACAAACTTCAGTTCATACAAGAACTCTTTTGGGAGGGGATGAAGAAAGATTCGAAAAGAAAATGACTTTTTTTTTATTCATATTTTGATACAACGTACATTTACTACGAAACACCAGTGAAGATAGAGAGAGAGTTTAATTTATTTTTAACTATACTGAAATTGTAAAAAAAAAAAAACTTTTTATGTTTTACTTCATAAATAAAATAAATGTATTTTATTTTTTAATAATATAAAAGTATAAATATATAGTTGCTAATATGAATATGTAATAAATAATAAAAACATAGTATTAAACACAATCTTTTTAAGTAATTTACAATTTTTTTTGTTTATAACAAACACTTGAAAACATAAAAACTGATAACAAAAATATATTTTAATTTGTATTAATTCGCGCTAAGTTATTATTACCTATTGTCGATAAATGTAACCAACTATGCTAGATTGTAAGATAAATTACAACGTATATTTACTACGAAGCACCAGTGAAGATATAGAGAGTAAAGTTTAATTAATTTTTAAGTTTACTGAAATTAAAAAAAAAAAAATCCTTTTAAGTTTCATTTTTTATTTCATAAATAAAATAAATGTATATTATTGTATAGTAATATAAAAATATAAATATATAATTCATAATACAAATATGTAATAAATAATGCATAGATATTAAATAATTTTTTTAAAAATAATTTTAAAAAATTACAACTTTTCAATTTTGTAAGTTGTTTTTTAAAAATTTGTTCATATTTTTTAATTGTGTTTATTTTTGATGTTTTGTTACATTAAAAAAATTTTTTTTTAAATTTTGTTTTGTTATATTTTTTTAATTTTCTTTGTTTTTTAATTTTGTTTTGTTAATTTTATTTGTTTTTGTTTTTTTTTTGTTATTTTTGTTATAATTTTGCTTTTTGTTATATTTTTATTCTGTTTTTTTGTTATTTATTTTTGTTATAATTTTGTTTATATTTTTATTGTTTTTTTGTTGTTTGTTGTTTTGGTTTATATTAAATTTTGTTTTTATTTAAAATTTTGATTGTTTTTAATTTTGTTTTGTTAATTTTATTTGTTTTTTTTTATAATTTTGTTTATATTTTTTATTGTTTTTTTTTTTGTTTGTTGTTTTGTTATATTTTTAATTTTGTTTTGTTAATTTTATTTGTATTTGTTTTATTACAAACAATTAAAAAACTAAAAAACTGTTAATGAAATAAATTTTAATTTGTATTAAATCGAGCTAAATTATTATTACTCACCGTCGAGAAATGTTACCAGCTATGCTAGATGATAAAATAAATAATAATGTTTCATCTGTAAATAAAAAAATATAAATTGATTGACTCTATCTCTATAAATATATAAAAATTTGTTGAAAAATCAAATGAAATCATTATTTGACAAACATGTTTAAGGAATACGGAATAAATTAGCTTAGTTGAATAATACAATTCCGTATATAGAATATAAAAAAGTGATTTCTCTATTAGATGCAACAATGTATTTAACAAATATCTACAATTTAAGGATTCAAGCGTTTATTGTGTTTGCGTTGTAAAATGTGGTAAATATTCATTTATTTTAATTACAGAAAAGTTTAATAGTTAAATTAAAAAATTTTATTTTAACTATTTTAAAGCTTTTGTTCAATATCTGGTATGTGACTCTATTGGGCTATATTTGTCTTTATTTTTCTTTTGGGGATATGTATAAATTTTATTGGTTGATACTTATTTCAAGAATTATAGCATTTTTTAGAAAGCTTTCGTAATATACACATGTATTTATCGTAAAATACATGTACATAGGTGTGTATGATGGATAACCAATAATTTAATTAAATTGTTCATGTTTTTAACTATGGAGAAATTTATTAATTAAATTAAAATTTTTTTGACTGTCGTAAAGTTTTTTGCTCGATCTGATCTATGTCAATATAACCGATTTCGGTATCTTTTTATCTATGTATATATAATTATTATTTTTTGTAGTGTAATATTTCTTCCACGACCTCAAGCGTACATTGATAGAAACTCCTGTAGAATTTTTTTATTTTATGATATGTTTAGTAATAGAACAGTATTATAATTACAGAAAAGTTTAAAATTTAAATTAAATACAAGGCATTTTAATGATTGCAAATATGTTTTTAGAAAAAAAAAATGTTAGATACACAATGTTAAAATACTGAAACGTAAGAATTTTTTGATTAACCTTGATAGTGTTATTATTGTTCCACAAGTTTCGGGTTCTAATCCCGGTAGTGCCATAGATGTTTGTAGCGGTTCGGAATCCACTTTAAACCGTAGGTCTAATTTGGTATAACGTCTATCTACCTAATATGTATCTAAAATAATATCTATCTGGCTAATATAATAATAGAGTTTGTTCATAGGGCTGGCAACCCTACCCATAAAAAGAAAAATATCTCATATTTCGAAATCTACCAGTAGTCAGAGGGCCTTGGCCCACCAAGGTGCTGTTGCATTAATGAAGAAGAAATAGTTATTCTTAATTAAAATTAGATAAAAAAATAATATAATTTAAGTTAAAAGTTTTAATTGTTATCGGTAATAAAAACTCCTTATAGGTTTTAATTTATAATACAAAGTTTGATACTCCTTAGAATACTAAAATAACCCAAATTGTCAATTTGACGAATTCATTTAGTAGCATCTTCACTTATTATAATTAAAAAAGGTCATCCACTCGGCTTTTATATAAAAGAGACAATTTATTCTGAGCTTTCGTAAATTGATTTCAAACAAGTAACTTATTTATGCCTCTCACTAAAATTTTTGATGGTTTTCAAAAGACCTTTAAACTAAGAACATCTTTCTTTTTAAATATTAATGACTCTTAATACAAAACAGCAACAAGAGAAATTTAGTAAATAAAAAATTGCCCATTAATGCATCTTCAAAATACACATAAAAATATTCGTTGCTTTTAAAAGTTTATTGCTATGACCTCTTATCTTCCGAGAGGCTCAAATTAATTTTTCAGCCTGTACTTAAGCGAAAGTTGGAGAATAATTTTTATGAGCATTAATGTTCAGGTATTTGAAATATTCTTTTATCGTACAGATAAGAGGAGATCGAGCTATAAATCATTCTTGCTATTTTTATAGAGAATAAATACCTCTTGGAGTGGTCTCACTGAAGCTTTATCTCTTGAACGTCAAAACTGAATTTGAAATATCCCCGAACACTTCGTAATTCCCGTAAATTTCATGAACTAAATTGTCTCCCAAATAAATTAGAGCCACACTTTAAAAGCTGTCAGCAGGTGAAGGTTATACAAGCATAATTACAGCTTAAGTTGGGATGCGAATTGTCTGAAGTTTTTAATGATAGGTAATTGGTAATGAAAAAAGAAGAAAATTGCATTTTTAATGGGATCTCTGTGATAATTCCCTTTTTTAAAAAGAATATCTTAAATGTTACGCATGTTAAAAATCAGATTATTTTGATGTAAGGAAAGTTGCTACACATATTTAACAAATTAAGTACCCCTATTTTATGCGAAATTGTCTTGGACAGCCATGACTTCTAATGTTTTTATTCTAATTACTTTAAATTAGATTAAATTTTTTTTTTATTTTTTGTGATCTGTTTCAATTTTTGACGTCCAAAAAAAGTTGTTTTTAAAAATTATTTTCAGTTTTGTTCATCTAAATATTTTAAGAAATCAATGTTTCCGTAAATATTGTTTGTACATTATTATAAAAGGACAGAATATTAATATTGATTTGTAATATTAGTGATCATGTATTGCTTCTCTCGTTAGTGATCTCGTCATATACTATGAATAAGCCTTGGCATGTAAAAAAAGTGATGACATTTCTAAAACATTTAAGGATTTTTTTTTGTCTCCACATTTCAATTTCATAAAAGAAAATACTCTGAAACTTTAAAAGCAGTTTAACATCAAGTTAAACTGTAAATGAAACATACTATTTTAAAATTATTTACATTTAAAAGCAGTCGCTAAATCTATAGTCCCCAATTATGTTTAAAGATTTGTTATAGAACTAAAATATAATAAAATGTGTGTGTGTGACTCATCGTCAGTGTCCCGCTGCGAGGGAAGGATATCCTTTGAGTAGTTTACTCATGGATAGAGGTAAAGGGCAGTTTCTGTTCAGATGGGGCAGCTGTAGATAGAAGTCATGATTTGGCTCGAGTTACTGAAGAAGGAGGGTAGTGCCTTAAGGGACTGCTTTCTTTTTTAAGGACTAGGGTTGATAGTCTTATGCACTACAGTCATGTTAGACCATGACCTACGGTTTAAAGAAGATTCAAACCACTACAAATATCCATGGCGGTGCCATGGATGTTTGTATAGGTTTGAGCTAGAACGCTAGTCACCGGTCATCTAGTCCCAAAATGGTAACAAATTAAGCATATTAATGTATTAGCAATAATAATTTTAAAAAATAGTATACCGTCAAACAAAATGCTAAAATTACCACAAATGCAGCATAAAAATTTATGCCATAAAAATGAGTAGTATAATAATATAATAGCAATAATTTATATATATATATATATATATATATATATATATATATGTATATTTGCTATAAAAATAGAACACTAAAAAGTATGTACCGGACTGTTCCGAAAATTGGCAAAAAGGGTTATGTGAAGTTTATAGTGGTATAGCACTTGGTGCAAGTGACAAAATTGCAATGTTGCCTTGGTACTAGAGCCAGCACTAGCCACTCAGCCATTCAGGCCCCATAAGTGTAATTTCAAGAATATTAAATATATTTATGATATTTTGAAAGATAAAGAAATTACAAAATAAAGTTAGTTAAAAATTAGAAAATAAAATATACTCACGAATAAAAAAAAACCTGAAATAAATTGCGGTGTGTTCCATATAGATTATTAAAAAATATTAAAAAAAAAAAATAATTTGAAAATAAAAAAACGGTTAAAAAATTACTTTGATAACTAAACAACTATTAAACTAAGTGTTCACTACTAATAAATTGCTAACTATTTTTTTAATTGTATGTGTAGAAACATTTCTGTATAAAATCATTTATCTCTTATGAAATTAAATATTCATACATAATTATACTGTCTTCACTAATTTGAATTTTTTTTGTTAAAATTTATCTCATAATAAGTTTACTTTTACTCATTAAGAAATAAATTATCGTTAGCATGTAGAAAAAAAAAAAGTTAAAGTATTTCTCACTTAATTGTGTAATTAGCTTCATTAACTTTTACAAACAAATGAAAATTTTGTCTTTAGTAATTTTTTTCTGAATGAATCACTGATTGTTGATATTTATTTCTTTTTTAAAAATACTACGGTTTTTAAATCAATCTGTTTAACAGTAATTACTGCTGGATTTAAAAATTTTGGTTTTTACCAAACAATTTTTCTCATGTGAAATATCTGAAATACATATTTGTTAAGCTTTGTGTTGCATTCATGCAAATGAAATATTTATAACGCTAATTTTTTACTTTATTCTTATTATAAATGTATCATAATCCCTTAAAATTATTTCTTAGTCAGAAAACTCATTTAAGCGAGTCTATTTATTTTATACGTACAGCTACAAATTTCTAAAATAAACTTATTAGGATTTATTTGAAAAGTTAATCAATTTTTTATTTCTTTTAATTTTGCATATTACTTTTTGAATTTCAGGGAATTAATTTTCTAAAATTATTATATAAACTTTAAATATATATATTACAATTTGATAATACACTGTACATTTTGTTTGAAATTGAAAGTATAAATCTTGCTTCATTTATTCTACTAAGAGCGTTAGATGCAGGCATAAATAAAAACATTTTTGCTACTAAAATAATAAAATTTTCATACTAGGAATCTAGAATTTATAATTTTATATAAAAAATTATTCAAATGAAAAAAAGATTAGCAACAATGTGTTTATTTTCTATGATATTATATATATTATGTTTATTATATATATTGTATTATATTATGCTTTTATTTATTCAATTGTAATAATTGTATCTGATTAAATCTAAAATTCAAAATCATGAAGAAAATTCATGAAATTCAGCACACAGACTTACAAAATAAAAAAAAACTTTTTCTATTCTAAAACTCTTAATCACCTAAATTTAAAATGAAAACGAGATGACAATTAGGCTGGCTAATTTATTCAATATTACATATAGTTTCATCTCTGTTTATTTAATTATAATACACTTCTTTAATCCATTTGGATAATATGCTAAAGTCCCTTCATACAAAAGTTCTAATACTAATTTTTCATTACTTTCCCATTATCCTGCATTAGAGAACAATAAAAACTATTAAGGGAATAAACAAAAAATTATGAATTTTCTTTTTTATTGCTGTCAAATCGTTTTAAGTGTTTTTCATTTCTTTGGGGAAAGCATAAAATGGGCTCAAATATCTTTTAATTTTTTTTAAATTTTTTTATACAAGTAATTGTGGTGTTTCATTTTAATGGATGTACGATTTTTTTTATAACTGATTGATAAAAGTGATTATTTTTTTTTTTTTAAAGTATTTTTAAGCATGTATTAATGATCATCATTTTCCTTGTGTAATATTTTTAAACATTTGAGTAGGGGTGTAAGGCTTTGAGGATTGAATTTAAATTATGAACGCAAACGATTTTCTTAATGTGTTAGAATCTCTACTTCCATTAGATGTCAAGAAAAAAAGCTGTATAAAGTTTTGAAAATATGCCGTTCTTTAAAACTAGCATAGCTACTTAAATAGCAGTTGTAATTTAAAACTTTTTTCTCAGACAAAAATTAAAGTCGTAACTTAGATGTCACTTTGAAATGTTTTTTTTTTAAAAAATATTTTAAAAAATGTCATTGAGTTTCTTAGATTACCAATTTAAGTATATATTTCCTTCTTGAAGATTTTCAATTAGAGCACTTTTATTCTTCTAAAAATTAAACAAAAATATCTCTTTTAATTTTGTTATCAAAAAGTTAATATTAAGGCATTCATTGGAAGTTTTCTTCATTTGTGCAATGGTACATGAATTTATTTATCAAAATTTTTTAAAGGCTTTTTTATTTTTTAATCATATGTTACTATTAAGTAGTTTTATTGTTGAAGATGATGATCGGAAATATGATAGTTGATTATTGATTAAAATAGGGGTAAATACGTATTTTTAATTAAAAACAATCGTGGAAAGCTTTTATTTAAATTTTCAAACTCTCAAACTTTGTGCAGTCAACTCTGCTAGTTGCAAAAATTTCCCTTTCAATTTGTTTTTTATACATTCTCCTAACAAGATTTATAACAATATTTGTGGCAATGCCAATATTTATAACACTATTTGTGGCAATACCAACATTTATAACAATATTTGTGGCAATACCAATATTTATAACAATATTTGTGTCAATACCAATATTTATAAAATTTGTGGCATTACCAACATGTATAACAATCCTCGCCAAGCAGAGAGATACGATGTTACAATTCACTAATCAAAGGCGCAAGATCTAAAAATTTATTCTCAACTCGAATCCAACTATATAATTTATATAAATTTTTCTGCACTTTTGAACTACTTTTATAAATAGAGAGAGCTGTTGCTCTAAAATGACGTTTTTCGAAATCAATTTTTTTGTTAACGCCAACACCGTAGAAGACGAAGTGGCACATAGTTGCTTTATATTGTTAGAAGTGGTTTTATATAGCCAAAATCGAATGTTATTACATTTCAGTACATTTATGCCGTATGCCATTCTGGCTCTATATTCACATTGTAAGTTAAGAAATCATAAAAATTGGGAACATTTCATAACCTTTAAAATTTATATATTTCGTGTTCAAAGTTCAGAACGTGTAATTTAAAATTTATCATCTTTCAGAAAACCCAAATACTGACATTTTTGTATTTATTGTAGAAAATGTATATTCACCGACGAGAAAAGATATTTCACATACAATGCCAGTTTTCAGATTCAGAAATAGCAACTGCTATTTTTCCCTATCCATAGGTAATATTTTTCTTTGAATTGCACATGGTTGAATCTTCCGAGTCATTTTATTAGAAAGTTGAGGTTTTAAATTTTGGATGAATATCATTCAAGACATAAACTTGACAGGTAACTGTCATAAAATTTCAATCCAATAAGAATTTTTAGATCTGGAAATCTCTTTTATCTGACACATGTAAAATCTGAAATATACCAGAATTACAAAGACTTAAAAAATTTAGAATAACGTAAAAAAAGAAATAATTTAGAATTGTCTATTGCATTCTTGTTAGTAAGTATAAAAAAAAAAAACACCCTGGGGAATATAGCTGCAGAATTTGTGAATTGTGAGATAAAAAGTTTGAAACCCGGTATATAATAAAGGAATTTCCGCTTATACGAGGTAGCCATAATTAAGTTATAGATTTTTAAAGCTAAAATTTGAAAGAGCGTACTAGAACAAACGCAAATCAATTTCATACAAAAACTTTTTATGCCACAGAGAATCCATTTATGAGAAAAGCATGTTAAATTAATGACATCACATATTCGGTGTTTAAAGGCAAAGTCATGCTGCATGTAGATTTCGAGTAATAAAATAAACATAATAAAATCAACTTTTCATGAGATTTGCATATATTTAATAGACATTTTAAAACAAAAATATTTTATTTTAGAATTTACAGCTAATTTTTTTCAACTGATTTTTTACATATTCGCATTTCACTGGTTGATTTAATTCAGAAATTTTTTTACAACTTTGTTTCGTTCATTTTGCTATTTATTTTACAATATGATATAATATGTTCACCTATAAATGAACTCTATCGACTACTCAGAATGCTACACATCTCTACTAATCTAGTTAATGTTTGATGTTATATGGTCCTTTAATTTAGTAAAATTGCTAAATTTTTAAAACAAAGTAAGGTAATCACTGATGAAGATAACTAAGACTAATGATTTGAAACAACGGATACAAATTAACCAAAATTAAAAAAAAAACTTTTTAATGCTAAGAAATACTTCTGTATTAAAAATGTATATTAAATGTTAATTAAAATGGTGTAAAATATTTTATTTTGTTCATATATTATCCAAAGTCAGCCTGCAGAGTCACTTTGCCAACCGTTGAAAAGGTTTTAAAAACAGTTTTTGCATTTTCTAAATAGTATGTGCACAAAAGGGTGTTGCGTTTACTTCAATTGCATTTCTCGCAATTTTGCTCCAAACAAATTGTTGTTCTTCTTGTTTTTGTTCTGTTGTTGTTGTTTATTAAATAGACCAAATCCATAAGTCCATAAACCTCTAATAATATAATAGAAGAGGTTCAGAAAACACCCTTCCAATGTAAACTCAAGACAGTTTAAAATATGAGCAGGCGATATTTGAAACAGTCCTACGCGGTGCATGTCCCAAAAATCTTCTGCCCTTGTTCATAGGCGTGACTCATCAAGTGTCCACTGGCAAAACGTGTTAAACAGTTAGTTGTCATCTATTGTTCCCAAAATGAACAGCACCACCAGGGCGATCTCCTGAGTACCAGCCAGCGGTAACGGAGTGCCTCCAGCCCATGGCTGGTACTCGAGAGATCCTTCTCCCGGGGAGATCTCGGGAGATCCCTCAGGTACTCAGAGATCCTTTATTATCTTTAAACTTCGAGAACACCTCACTATAAGTGCAAAGCGTATCCGGAGCTGAGAAATTACCGAAAAGCAGTCTTTGCTAAAGAATCGACAATCTTGTTGCCACTAATAGCAACATGTGAAGAAATCCATTGAATGCAATCCAGGAATTAACTGAAATCCTGAAAGTAATATCAGGGAGGAAAAGGCCAGACCTGTCTCAACATTTATCCAGTTACTTAGATGTTGAACTGGGGATCGGCTCTCAATAAGTATCCCCATATATCCACAAAAATCAAGCTCAACAATATTCTCAACATAGCTCTGGCCTCTCTCGATGGCGATCAGTTCGAATCTGAAAACAGAGCAGGAATTAAAATTTCTGTTTTCATTTATTAATGTAAGGTATAAGTTTAAATAACTAACTATATTTTTTAATAATGTTCATTCTGTATGTATAAAATAAGCTTAATAAATATTTTGCCGAAGCCTTTTTTTTTTTTTGCAGCAAAAGAATGCATGGGAAGATGTGAGAGCACATAGATGCCCTCTTTGGGGTATTCGTTCGAGATCTGCAGGGTAAAATGTAGGGACCCAAATTCCTTAAATACAATTAGGATATTTTTTTTTTGCTACATCTACATCACTATTAAAAGCAAATGGCCTCGCGTTAAATATTAGAATCTAAAACAGAATAAAATAAAAAATATAAATTTCTATTGTGCTCCTTTTTTTATCTAATGCAACTGGCAAACATAGACAGTTGTCTTTAATGCTGTAACAAAGCGCTGCACCGATGTTACTCACTCCAGCACTACCCAGGAGGTGCGTTTAGCTTGATAAGCTATGGACGCTCAGCAACAATACCTCCGCTGCTCTCGTGCTAAACCAGGACCTACTGTTTAAAGTGGATTTCGAACTACTATAAACATCCTGAGCACCGCCGAGGCTCGAATCCGAAACCTGTGGTACCGAGCGACAAAGCGACAGCCATTCAGTCCGCCAGGCCCGTCTGTTATGATTCTTAACAAAAGAATTAAAAGAAACGATTATTTATTTTTTACTTTTTTTTATCCATATTTCATCTTTACTTTACGCTTCGATTCAAATTTAATATTAATAATTACTCTTTATAAAATCATATACTCAATAATTAGTAATGCTTTTAATATATTAAAAATAGATTAAATTTTGATTGTTTAAGGAATATTTATTTTAATTGAATGACGAAATTTAAATGTTAAATCCTCACAAAGCAAATTATTACAAAAATATGAAATTAACTTTTCAACTAATAAATAATTATTTTAAAAAAAAAATATTATTCATGTGTAATTTTATAAAAGACATACATTGTTAATAGTTAATTAACTACATAATTTATGGAGTGAGAAATAATTTAGAGCGCATTTACAATATCAACAGAAAGTAAAACTTTTGATTACAAAGATTACATTAGCATTTAGACGAGATATGTTAATCACTTTTGAATTATTCAAAAGATTTTGCAATTTAAACAAAAAAAAAAATAAGTTAGACTTCTAATTCTAAAAATAAGTATTCATTATAAATATGAGACAATATCATAAACACTTTCTAAAAGATTTAATCGTTTTAAGTTAGAATCTGCACTTTTAATTTTCTTTTTCAATAAAAATGAGTTTAAGATTAAAAAATTATTCTAATATATTTTGCGTGTTATTAAATATTATTTATTAATTTTAATAAAATTGATATATTAAGTTAAAACAACACGCATCAATATATTCTGTTTAAAATGATGAATTCATATATTTACTTTTTACGAATTATTTAAATATGATAAATGTCTTCTGATGTAAAATTAATTTTAAATACAGCGTTATAAAGCAAATTTAAAGATAAACACTTTTCATTAAGAGTATAACTTCAGTTTTTCACATTGTCTCTTGGTAAAGAACAATTTACATTCTGTAACACTTCTTAAGTATATCGCAAATATGTGTGAATAAAATAGCCAAGGGATAACAAAATGCACTATAATATGCACTTCAATGAACACAGATATTTAATAAATAAAGTGTATTTTTACAGATTTGTTCTGAAATGAAACTTTAACAACTGCTGATATTTTGTAATAATAGTCTCCCGATGACACGTGATAAAGCTATCTTTGAAGACATTAAGGGGAACATCATTTCAGTCTTCTTCCATTATGTTCTATGAAGGAAGAATTTAACTTCCTATAGGAATTGCTATGTATGAGAGGAAATAAAATCACGCAGTCTACCTGGTGATAACGAAACTCGCCATAGATTTCCAGTTAAAACAGGGAAGATAAATAAATACAGTGCAATGATAATTTTTTTAGACTAGCAGAATTCATAAAATATTTTGATGGATTTAATTAAATAATATAATTTAATAATATAATTAATATTTAATTAATAATATAATTAATATTTTAAAGATCATTAGGATTCCATGAAAAGACAAAGTTAGGTGACTATCTCTAAAAAGAAATGTATAAATTATAAAAAAAAAAGAATTATAAATTTATCAGTAAAATTCTTAATAACCATATAAAAATCATTAAAGCTTAGAAAAAAATAAAGCTTTGGATAGTTGTAATTCACTCATATTATTTTTAATAATACTTCCCCTCAATGTTTATTAGAAATATTAAAATAGTTTAAATATTTTTAGTTTAATTTTTAATTTTAATTTAACTCAAAAATGAAATTTAATACAGTTATAATTAGTTTATTATAACTGTATTAAAGTTCATTTTATAAGCATTACCTTCTAGTTTATTTTTTTATCTGATTTTAAATGGAATAGGCTTATCTTATGCTTATGCTTATAAGTCTATTTTGTTTTCCTTACAACTGGAGAATACCATTATTTATAAAAAGAAATTGATGGTATTAAAAATTAACAAATATTGATGAAGGATGATTAAAAAATAAATGAGGATTGAAAATGTTGATGATTTTTCACACAACGTATAGCATGAATTTACATTAATATCACTCTGCTGGAAAAGTGAGATTCCATAAAATTTTAAATTAATTATTGTTTTATTGCTTTGCAATAACAATTTCCGTCATTTTCACAAATCATAATAAAATATTAAATAATTTATAGCCTCCATACTAAATTTTAGAGGTCATTTAATTTTAGACAAGACAGAGATTCATAAAATATTTTAATGATCAGTAGGATTAAATGAAAAGTCAAAGGATATGACTATCTCTCTAAAGAATGCATAAATTATAAAAAATAAATGGAATTTAAAAAATACATTATTTGAAGTTTAAAATAAGATTGAAAAATAAAATATAATTTCTTAAAGTATTAATTAAAAAAAAAAATTCTACAATTTTAAACTATGCATTCTAATCAATTCTTTTAATCAAAAGGCAATTCTTTTGACAACATTTCTATTCAATTAAATACTCATGAAAATTCCAGGCATTTATCTAATGGAAACCGGGTTTTACTAATTCAGATAAAGCATTTCCCGATTCCTACAAAACGGGAACCTGGAATGTTTGTGAGATTAGTGAAAAACGTAAATTGCTTTCAATCGGACAACCTCTGGAATAAATGTCCGGTATATATTTCTTGTGGGCCCAGAAACAGCCATTTTGGAAAATCTCTCACTTCTTAATTCCTTGAATGCGCTAATTTAGCTTTCAGAAGGAAGGGATATTGATTCCGGCATACATATGTCGGCTTTGGCACACACTCTATAAGTGCTGAATAGTTCTTTTAAAATCCTACGTTCTTAACATTTTTCGCAATAGTTTTAGGGCACTCAACGAGACAATTTAAACATTTTATTTATTCAATCATTGAAAAAGTGCTGCCTTTAAATTGCGCTGAGTGCTGCCTTTGTATTCTGTAAATAAAGTGACAGTTTAGATGTTTTCCTTATTTAATTTGCAAAGTATTTTGAAGACCTTTTTGTGTGAGAGGATTGTTGTACATGGCATTAATGACATGCCAAATTCCTTTGTTTTTGAAAGCAATAATAAATTTAATCAGTGCAAAAGTAATTTTTATTTTTCATTTGTTTATTTTGAACATGATTTTTTACAGTAGAAGTAATCACTTCCTATAAAATACTCGATGATTGTAATCAAATTTGGAAATCACGAATAATGTGTATCACTGAAAATACGTCTTGCATATCAGGATCATTATTTGTTCAATATGCATGATTAACAGTGGATCTAAATCTGGTCATTCCATATAACTCTATAAAATTTAAAATAATTTGCCAAGTCAAAATAATGCTTTGATGAAAAGGGAGTGATTGAAATGAATTGATTAATATTAATTTATCGTTGTTTTTAGTTTTTGTGGCATATTTTACTTTCTATAAATTTTTACAAATCACTGACTTTCTGTTGATATGTATAATATCCCAATAAAAAATAATAAACATAAAATTACATAGGTAACATTTTAAATTATTAACCATTTATATAATCTAACTTACACAAACACCCTACTGCTTTTAGAAAAGCAAGTTGTACAATTATTCAAAGCTGAAGTTCAAATAATCAAAATTATAAGATTTGTTTTTGAAAAAAAATCAGATTCATCCTTACGTTCCATCTTATCTAATATGCAAGAAATACTCTTGTCTTTCTCCACTCTCAGTTATTTTCTAATATGAACTCCCCCTCAATGTGTTGATAAGTTGCATTGGGAAGTCATCATTTTGCATAACTGTATGTCTCTCCGTATTCCTAACACATTTACCAAGATGGTGGCTGCACCTAGGACCGTGCATCTTCCTTAGTACTCGGAAAAGAAGAGGCACGAAACTTATGACGTTAGGACGAAAATTCTTACTTAAGTGCATTTTCAAGCAACCTATTATTGCTGCTTTTCCAGACGTATATATTAACATTCAAATATTTTATTTTTAATTATATTTATTATATCGATCATTTATACAAATATGTTGTAAATTATTATTGCAAGATATTGAGAAAAAAATTGAGTTTTGTAATATTAGAGATTTGAAAATTAAATTGAGATTTTTAATAGATTATATTATTTTCATATGCATTTTATATAAAAATATGATGCGTGCAACATTTCAGCTAATGTAGGTGAGTCATTTTAAATTTCCGATAAAGTAAAGACTATTAACGTAAAATTTTAAATATAAAACTAATGAAAAGTTTACATAGTTTGCAAGACATTTCATTTAGTTTTGAATTCTCTGGTGTATTGTAAGTATAAAAGACATATTTATAAATAAGGAAAAAAAGTATCAATATTTTAGGACATAAACCATTTTCTGATAATATATTACTTGTATATTTAAAAAAAATAGTATTTTACAACGATTTCCAGATAATTTTCTGATCTTTACATTTGTTAAAGTTAAAAATCATTGTCTATTATCATTACTATTGTCTACTATTTCACTATTGTATAATAAATTTCATTTATTTGCTTAAAAATAGCTTCAAATTCATATAATAAATTCAAAATTGCCAAGAAAAGATCTGAAAATTATGATGAACCAATCATTATAAAACATTCTTATAGTCGCCTTTTTATTTATAAATTGATGATAGATGAAATATTGGACTAGGGCAATAAACAAGATTTCCATAATAAACGTTCTTTCACAACAACAAGCGCAATGATTTAAAAATATTTTATGTACCATAAAAGCGCTACTTTAAATTATTATTCATTGAATGAAAATTTCATTATTATTAGATAGTTTAATAAATTTAGTAATGTCAAGTTTAATAAATTTCTTTTAAAAGTTTCAACTGGTGGTTTAATTTTCAAATTAGGTATCTCAATTCTGATATTACAAGCTGAACCAATGGCTTATGTGTCTACTTGAGAAAATAGGCAAATGTGGAAAATTTCTCCATGGAGTTGAGTAGAATCTCACGAATTATCCACCTAATAGATTATATTGAATATTAATGCACGAAATGTGTATAGTATTACAAGCTCCTTAATAATGTATCCATGAATTCATACCGAGTGTTTATCAATGCAGTGGTAAAGGAAATTCAAGTTACTTGTTAGACTTTTTCGAAAGCAGTGAAATTGATATTAGTTCTTCGATTCTTCTTCTTAGACTATGGCATCCAAATACAGATTTCAAAATTATTTTCGTCTTATATTTTTTTAAGGTAACAAAAATTTTCACTTTCAATAAAAATATATTTATTGAACAATTCAATGTTTTTATTACTATTATATACAATTATTAGAATAATTTCAGAAATGAGACCATTAAAAATTGTTTTTGAAGGTTTATAATGATCATGGATAAATATAAATTCTTGGTAGCTATTATTTCTTCTATGAATGAAATAACATCATTTCGAAAGCTTCCTTCTGGCAAAAGAGGAAATTTGTGTTCTGAAATTCTAATAACAAATGTATTGAAAAATTCTTTTAGACATAGCTATCGCGAAAAAAATCAAGAAAACACATGAGAATCGCCATGTAGCCAAAAAGAATTCATCTATGAATTTCAATAATGCTTTTAAATGATGGCTCTTCTCTTCCCTTTAAAAGTTAAAACAGAATTTAATTTCCAAACACAGTACAGCTATCTTTCTCCAACTTTATTCATTTATGTCGATAGTAAACTTTTCTCAATGCTTAACAACTCTTAGTAACTAGATTTCCTTGTCTACTAAAAACATTTCAAGAAAACTAGATTTTATTTTATTTTTCAAACAAACTGTCTGGTTAGAAAATTGTTTGCTAACGGGACTGATAGTTTTGAGCTGGATAAAAATAATGATTTATAGGATAGAGATTTATAAAGATTTTATGTTTGGGATTGGTAATTGAATGATAAATAATTTTAAAAGCAAAAAACAAAATAAAAGATTTAAGTTGGAACAGGATTAATATATTTACTTCAAAGTTTAAAATAAAAAATAAATTTCAGATATCCACATAAGACATGGAACGAAACCAAATACATATTCTTCTAAAAACAGTCATCTTTCTCTTTATGCTTGTTACGATAGAATCCAACTTGTTCGTGCGCAAAAGATTTACTCTTCTATAAATCAGATATTCTTTGTTTAGCGGCGGTAAGGTTTGTCTTTTATTTTTAGTGTAACTGGCTTGCAAGAAGAGAAATCATTTTTCAGAAATGGATTATGTCGAGAAATTATCACATGTCAGCGAATTTTGTAAAGGATAATAAATTGAATACTCCAAATAAAATTTAAATTTTGAATTGAAGGACAAAAGCCTCAAAATGTTAAACATATTGATTAAATTTTTATATGTAATGTTGATTTTTTTTTTTTTTTATCATTTTCATCTAATTTTTTTATTTGATTGTTTCCTTATATTCACATTTCTTCACTGATTGATTTAAATCAGAAGTTATTTTTCAACTTTGTTTATTTCCTTCCATAATTTAGTTTGGTTGAGATGCTTTCAATGTTTGAACATACTATACTGTGTTCACCTATGAAAGAACTCTATCTACCAGAATGCTATACATCTCTACCAATCTAGTTATTGCTTGATGTTATACCCACAGTTAAAAAAATAATTTTACTGCTAAAAATATTTCTGTTTAAAAATGTATTAAATGTTATTTTTAAAACGTAAAATAATTTGTTTTATTTCATGTTTGATTATTTATTACCTAAAAATTAGTCCGCAGATTTACTTTTGGCCCCGGTGAAAAAGTTTTCATAAACCGTTTTGTTATATTGCCGCAAACAAGTTTTGTTAATAGTATGCGTACAAAATAATAGTGCGTTTCCCACCGCATTTCTCCTTTAAAATTTTGCTGCCTAAACAACTATTGTTATTGTTGTTGGTATTGTTGTTGTTTCTGATCTAGTTGAATAAACCCATAAATCCATAAACCTAAAAAGTCCAAGAATTCAGAAAAGCCTTCGTCTAGTGCAAAATCAAGACAGTTTAAAATGTAAGGAGGGCGTGCCGGTGCCCTACACATGGTGCAGTCACAAATATTCTGCTCTGTAAGTCAGCCTCACTGGTGACTGGAATAATGTTATAGAAAAAAGTTTTGGTGGCATCTATTGTCCCCAAAAGAACGATTCCAATAGGGCATCTCATAAAGTACCAGTCATGTGTTGGACGGGCTTCAGAAACCCTAATTGTCTTCCCAAATTTCCTGACAACACCTCTGTAGAACTGCAAACCATATCAGTTTGAGAAGCTCGAAAGCAATCTTTTGCTAAAGAACTACAAAAATGGCCATGGCAACAATGAATGTACTCCAGGAATTCGAAAGCCTCTGAAAAGGCCAGCCCTGTCTCCAACATTTGTCCAGTTACTCAGATGTTGAATAATAGAGGATCGGCTGTCAGTAAGTCGATATATCCACAAAATCAGGCTTAACAATATTGTTTAGTTCAGGCCTCTATCGATAGCAGGGATATCGATATTGATAGAGATCGATCTGAACATATTAGAATTTCTGTTTTTCGGGCATTAATGTAACAGTAGTGGTTTAAACAACTAACTATACTTTAATAAATGTCCATCTTGTATACCGAAAATAAGCCCAATAAATACTTTGCCCAGAGGGAAGTCTTTTACAGCAAAAAGGAGTGGGGTGATGCTGTGAAATCTGGATGCCATCCATGCGGATATTCATTGAATCTGCAGGGGGTACAATGTAGAACAAATTGGCAAATTACTTGAATACAATTGGGATATTTTTGCTTCCTACATCTACATCGCTATTAAACAATGGCCTCACGATTAAATGTTAGAATCTACAACAGAATAAAAAGCTATAAATTTCTATTATGTTTAATTAAATTCAGAAATAAAAAAAAAAATCATTATTTATTTGTACTATTTATCCATACGATTCAATGATTTTTAATATTAATAATTATTCTTATACTAAATCATATGCTCAATAATCAATGGTGCTTTTTTAATATATTAAAATGGATTACATTTAGAATGTTAGGGAATACTTATTTAATAAAATAATAATTACATGTAAATCTTATTTTATACAAAGTAAATTATTAAAATAATAATCTAACTTTCAATTAAAAATAAGTATTTAAAAAAATATTATAATTATTCATGTCTAATTTTATAAAAATACAAACATTGCTAATAATTAGTTAACTGCATAATTTATGGGTGAAAAAATAGTTTGGAAGTACATTTATAAGTATTTACAGAAGTAAAACTTTTGATTACAAAAGATTACATTAGCATTTAGACGAGATATATAATCACTTTTGAATTATTCAAAGATTTTGCAATTTAAACAAAAAAAGTTAGAGACTTCTAATTCTAAAAAAAAATAAGTATTCATTATAAATAGACAATCGCCACCAAGCATCTACTTTAATCGTTTTAGAATTAGAATCTGCACTTTTAATTTTCTTTTTCAATAGAAATGAATTTTGGGTTAAAAAAATTATTATAATATATTTTACTTTTTATTAAATATTACTTATTAATTTATTAGATTATTAGATTAAATTAAAACAATACGCATCAATATATTCTGTTTTAAATGATATTTCATATATTTTTTTTTACAATTTATTCAAATATATTTGATAAATATCTTCTGATGTAAATCTAAATACAAAGTTAGTTTAATTTGAAGTGTGAAGACTTTAGCTTCTTATTAAAAGGTAGCTTCAGTGTTACTAACATTACCTTTTTATGTGTGGTAGGAGGAATTATAATTGAATACTGTAGATTACTTACGTATAACCTATAGCAAATATGTGTGAATAAAATGGCTAGGTGATACCGAAATACCACTGTATAATATATACACTTCAGTAAACACGGAAATTAAAAAAAAAAAGGAATTTTCACATTTGTTTGGAACTGAAACTTTAACAACTGCTGATATTTTTAATACTCCCCAATGAGACGTTATAAAGCTATCTTTGAGGTATTAAGGAACATCATTTCAGTGTTCTCCCATCATATGAGAGGTGCAATTATATCTTCCTATAAAAAAAAAAATCCTATGCATCAAGGAAATAAAAGCACGCACTCTACCTGGTGATAACGAGTGACCTGGTTTCAACAAAACAAGAAGATAAAAATAAATATCACAGATATATGTAATTGATAAATTTATGAATCAAAGATTTTATAACTGCATAAAAATCATTAAAGCTTAGAATAAAAATAAAGCTTTGAATAATTTATAATTCACTCTTATTATTTTTAATAAATTTCACTCAATATTTTATTATAAATATTGCAGTCGTTAAAAATCATTAAAAACTAATTATAACTGTATTAAAATTCATTTTGAGTCACTATTCATTTTATTTTTATCTGATTTTTAATGGAATGTGCTTATTTTGAGCTTGCTTATAAATCTGTTTGGTTTTACTTAATTGGATGATACTCTTATTTATATAAGTTTAAGATATACAAAAATTAAGATGATTGATGTTAATGATGATTAAAAATAAATAAATCAGGGATTGAAATATTGATGATCTTTGTCATATTCAGCGTTAAATTAAGATTCCATAGAACTTTAAACTAATTATTTTTTTATTGCTTTTCAATAATAATTTCCGTCATTTTCACCAATCATAATAGAATATATTTTTTATATCCCTACTAGAAGACAAGAAAGAAACATAAAACATTTTAATTATCATTAGGATTCATGAAAAGAATGAGTTAAATGACTGATCTCTATAGAATGGAAAAATTAAAAAAAAAAATATTTTCTGGAAAAAATATTTAATTTGAAGTTTAAAATAAGATTGAAAAAAAATATATATAATTTCTCAAGTATTAAAAGTCAAAAAACTATTCTTCAATTTTAAAGCTCTGCAATCTAAACTATTCTTTTTTATGAAAACAATCCTTTCAAACATTTTATTCAATTAAATACTCATGAAAATTCGGGCATTTATCTAATGAAACCGGGTTTTTACTAATTCAGATAAAGCACATTTTCCCGATTTCCTACAAGCAGGAACTGGAATGTTTGTGAAAAAGTTAATTGAAAAACGTAATTTAAATTGCTTTCAATCACACAACCTCTGAATAAAATTTCCGGTATTTATTTCTTAATGGAACGTCCGAAACAGCCATTTTAAATCCTCTCACTTTTAATTCTATGAATGCTGTATTTAAGCTTTCAGAATGAAAGGGATTGATTCCGGCATACATATGTCACACAGCTCATTCTACAATTAACGAAGTGCTAACGGCGTTTGTAAAAATCCTTCTTATTATGTTCTTAATTATTTTTCATAATAGTTCCAGGACACTCAACGAACAATTTAAACATTTTATTTATTCAATCATCGAAAAAGTGGTTCCTTTAAATTGCGCTGTGTAAATGATGCCTTTGTATTCTGTAAATAAAATTGACACGTTTAGATGTTTTCCACGTATTTAATTTACAGGTATTCTGAAGACTTTTTGGGAGAGGTGTTGTTCTGCATGGCATTAATGACATGCCAAACAATTCCTTTTTGTTTTGAAACAAAATAAATTTAATCACTGCAAAGTAATTTTTATTTTTGCATTTTGTTTGATAAGTTACGATATTACAGTAAAGTAATCACTTCATACAAAGTTAATCAAATTTGGCTAATCCCGAATAGTTTTCAGTATCTCTAAATGCAATTTTTGCTATATCAGGATCGTTATTTGTTCAATTACGTAGAATAAAAGTGGATCTAAACTCAAATTTAGCTTGAAATTTTAAATGACTCTAAATCTAAATGAATTTCAAATAATTTGACAGATTCAAAATAATGCAGAAATATTGTTTAAATTGTTGCCAGCAATATTTTCTTTTTAAATTTATTTATATAATATTTTTATATATTATTTATAATATATATATATATATATATTGTTTTCCTTAAATTTTTATTACTTTCATTGACTTTCTGTCGATGAGAAATGAATATCCTACAGCCGAACAAAAATAAACTTTTCTACACTAATTTGCACATGGAAATTTTAAATTAATGGCATTTATATATAAAAACACATAAAAAACTACTAATTTTGAAACCCAAGCTGTACAATTATTTCAAAGCTGAAAGTAAATTTATCAATATAATAGATTTTTGGAAATAATCAGATTTCATCCTTTCATTTTATCTTTTCTAATACCACAGAAATACTCATGCTCTGTTACACCACTCTCAGTTATTTTCTAATATGAGCTATCTCAAAGTGTTGATAAGTTGCATTGTCTTTTGAAATCTATGTCAAAACGATCACATTTGCATAACTATATGTCCTCCGTATTCCCGCAGGGCTTAATACATTCCACCAAGATATTAGTGGCCGCACCAAGGACAATGCATCTTCCTTAAAATCTCCCCGCTCGGAAAGAGCGAAACTTTTGCGAGGCACGCTATTCTCTGTTGGAATAGCATGGCGACAAGGACATGCGACGTTAATTTGGGCCCACCATGGAAATATATCTTACTTAAGTACATTCCAGGCTGAAAAGAGGTGAATTAGCATATAAACAACTATTACGGTTAGGATTTTTTCAGACGTATATATTAGCATTCAAGATATTTTTATTTTTAATTACATTTATTGTTTATATCGATCTTTATAGTAATATATTAAAAATATTACTACGTATTTTCAGATTTTTAATAGATTTTACTATGTTTTTATAAGTTTTCGATAAAATATGATGCCTGCAACATTTCAGTGAATGTAGCATTTTCAAAGGAGTCATTTTAAATTTTAAATATAAAGTCATTGAACTTATTATTTACTATTTTCTTTGCAATGTGAAGAGTATTTTTAAGGGATAAAGTTTACAATGAAAATTTGTACATAATTTGCAAAAACAATTCATTTAGCTTTCAATTTTCTTCTGTGTTTGATGATAGTTAAACATTAAATAGACAATAAATATTTCTATAATAAATTTTCTTCACAACTAACAACTACAATATTTAAAAATATTTTATATGTGCCGTAAGAAATCCATTGTTATTATTCATTTTTAAGCATGTAATTATGTATTTATTAGTGTCAAGTTTAATAAAATCTTTTATTCTTCTTCTTATTATTTTTCTTAAAGTTTCACCTGTTGGATTAATTTTCAAATTAAGTGCACAGCTTAATTTTAGAATATTACAAACTGAACCAATGGCTTGTACGTCTACTTTGAGAAAAATAATGCAAATCTAAGAAAATATCTCTAAAAATTTCAGAATTATACCTATTTTTCAAATTATTAAAAGCACAGAAATGTGTATAGTATTACAAGCTCCTTAACAATGTATCACTCAGACAATAAATATTTCTTTCTCATTCTGAACAAAGTTACTTGTTAGACATTTACATTAATTCTTCGATTCTTCTTCTTTAAAGGTACAGGAATCAAAATAGAGATTTAAAAAAAAATCTTTTTCCTCTTATAGTTTAAGGTATTTTTAAAGTATTAAAAATGTAGAACGTTATCACTTTCAATAAAAATATATTTATTGAACAAATTTATTATTTTATTACTATTATATAAACTACTAAAATAATTTTTGAAAATATATTCATAAAAATGTCTTTGCTGTTTCAAAGTTTAAAATGATCATTGATAAATATGAATTCTTGGTAACTTTTATTTCTTCTATGAATGAAATAATATTAATCGAATGAAGAGCATAAAGGAAAATTTGTGTTCTGAAATTCTAATAACAAATGTAATGAAAAAAATTTTTTAGACATAGCTGTCATGAAAGAAGCAAAAGAACATGGCAATCGCCATATCTCCAAAAAATTTATCTATGAATTTCAATAATGCTTGTCAAGGATAATTTCTTTTCTTTAAAGATTACAACAAATTTAATTTCCAAACAGAGAACAGCTATCTTTCTCCAACTTTATTCATTTATGTCGACAGTAAACTTTTTCTCAATGCTAACAACTCTTAGTAACTAGATTTCATTGTCTACTAAAACATTTCAGGAAAACTAAAGTCCAGAGTGTATTTTATTTTTCAAACAAGCTGTCTGGTTAGTAAAATTAATGTTTGCTAAAAAAGTCCTGATAGTTTCGAGCTGGATAAAAATAAAGATTTATAGATAGAGATTTATAAAAAGATTATGTGGTTGGGATTGGTAATTGAATGATAAATAATTTAAAAACAAAATAAAATGACCGACCAGGATTCATATCTTTACTTCAAAGTTTAAAATAAAAATAAATTTCAGATATCTACATAAGACGTATGGAACTAAAACCAAATAAACATTCTTCTAAAACAGTCATCTTTCTCTTTATGCTTATTACGATGGAAATCAACTTGTTCACAATGCACAAGATTTACGCTACCATAAATCAAGATATTTTTTGTTTAGCGGCGGTAAATGGGTCAGGATTGTTTTTTATTTTAGTGTAACACTGGATTGCAAGAACAGAAATTCATTTTCAGAAATGGACTATGTTGAAGGTAATGTTTCCATGCTCAGCGAATTCTTTGTCAGGATAATAAATTGAATACTCTTATAAAAATTTAAATTTTGAATTAAAGGACAAAAGGCTACGGTGTCAAACATATTGATTCTGTTTTTATGTTTTTGTATTTGCATAGCATCCGTACGAAACTATTTGCAAAAAGTTTGGCATGATCTTTTTACTATTTGCTATTTAAAACGCTTGTATTTTTAAATTTTTAAAGAATAAGATAGACGCTAACGGAAATTTCACAATTACAATCATGTAAAATATTAGGTTTTAAAAATATAAGTTTTATTTAAATAAAGAATTTAGGTGAATTTGTGCGTCATTAGCAAAATTATGAAACTATATTTATAAAAATAAAATGAAATAATATTTTTTTCTTACAAATGTAAGAAATTTTAACAAAATATTTATATAATGACAGTCATTTTCTGATATTGTATGTAATTTTGAAAACATTCAAAGTTATTGATTTCAAAATAATTTCCTTTCTTTTTATCAACATTTCATAAAGGTAAGCCTATCATGTAATTTTGCAATCGTATATTTAGGGTGATATTTTTTTTTCCAGTTTTCTACGTTTTAAAACTTAATTTTGTTCTTAATTTCTTATTTAAGAAAATATAATGTAATAAATAAAAAATGTTTGCTTATATTTCTATATGTACCCATGTATTGATTATGACCGTATTTGCGCTTACGTATTTTACAGTAAGCGCAAATAATCAATCCTATTTTTCGTAAAAAAATCTTATAGAAATTTTGATATCGAAGAATCTTTTAAATATAATAATTAATGTCAGAGAAAAATATTATTGAACTATGTAACAAAGTGCTTCCTCCTACACACTGCAGAGCGCCATCTGTGGCGTTCAGGGGGAAAAATTGTCAGTAAGCACGAGACTCTCACCTGAGGGAGTACAGCACAACCGGCGCTGCCGCTGAGAAACGTTTGGTTGCATTTTCATTCAATGGGAGAATATATTTAGCACAAAACTATGTATTTGTTAGCCGTGTCTCTCACCCGGAGAGCTTGGGATAGGTTTGATTTGTCACTCTAAGGCGCTGATCAGGTTTAAAAGCGAATACTGCAAAAATTTGTTCCGAAGCACAGCGAAAAAAAAATTATAACTAAAATAATCGGATTTCTGTAAAAGTGATATTATTTCAAAAGGTATGTGCAAATAAAACCTATTTCTCTCCAAAGCAAAACTGTTCAATTGTAAAATACAACCTCATATTTTGTTTTTACGAGCTTATTGTTATTGCATAGATAGTGCCTTGTTTAAGATCATATTGTTCCCACTCGTATGTAAACATTTAAAAAGTTTATCTTAAAGGAGATAATATACTAGATGATTTATTATATATGAAGAATAATATGGTATTAGTTATTATAAAAAATTCTGGCATATTCCTTAAAAACAAAGTACAGAATTTTTACATTTTCTTTAACATCAACACAAGTGCATTAAATCAGTCGAAATTATTCATTTATTCTAAATAAAATTGGCCCAGATCTATTTTATTTTTTACTTTCTACCGATGATTCTGCGTAAAAATGTTTTTGATTTGGAAGGTTTGGTTCGTCTCTCTACAGTCATTTTGGGCACACTTTAGGCTAATTAGACCGGGACCTACAAGAAAGTGGATTCCGAACCGCACACAATCATCCATCCTGTGATAACAAAGGCCAAAACGGGCCACTTCACCCGGAGACGAAGTATATTCCTTGCATTCAGCGCGCAAACCTGGCATCTTTATTTTCGGCTTGAAAATAGAATCCTTCAACGAATCTATAACATATCTTTAAATGTGAATATTGTAGGTATGAGCCGTTTGTGCGTGTGTCAATAAAACTGTGTGTTCTCAAACCTGTGTCTCAACTCAACCCAACAACACTACAACTAGAAATTAAGTCTTTTTTTAATTTTGAAAGTAAATCCTCTCATAAATTTTGTTTTCCGTATGTTTGCATTATAATATTTTCCTTTACCTCTCTTACCTTTACTTTTCATTTTCTATTACCTTTACCTTTGTTTTCATTTATTTTAATTATTTATGATTCAGTAATAATTTAATTACTAATTGCATTGGATATTGGTATATAATTATATATATATATATATGAAATTAATTAGAATGTTCATAGCAGAAATATTTCTCCAACACTAATTAAGTATTTACATTCTATTCAGATTTAGCTACCTAAGCTCATTTACATAAGAATATAATATGAAACAATACAGTTGTCTCCTGGTACCGAGAAATACATTCTTAAGAAAACAGTAAATATCGGAAATTTCCATGGGAACTTTTGAGAGAGAAAATATCCTCGAACAGGTGCACCACTCATAAAACTTCGGCTGTGTTCCAGACGTTTATTGTTCAAAAGTATTTTGCGGTTAGAAGTCCCTCCTACAAAAAGTTTTCAGTATTCTGTACCTCGAAATGATAATGAAGCCGGTTTGTGAGAGTACAAAAGGATTCCACTTTCTGTGGAAACGAGCTCCATTTATAGTGTAGCAATTAATAGCATGTTGTGCAATAAGCCTTTATTTTGTATAAGATTGTGATAAATGTACATTTTAATTTTTTATTAAAAAATGGTAATAGATGTTTCATTATTGTTTACTTGATTTGAAATATTAGCATAATCTAATGAATTAATAATGAATAGTTTAATTGTATTAAACTCTGATCCGAAATTGTAAATTTTGCAGAAAGAAACACAAAACCAATCAGTTTTATTTCGATAAAAAAATATTTCAATATCTGCATCTAAAACACCAGGTACTGCATTAATAAGGTTTTTGTTTACACCATAATTACCTACATTTTTTTTTTCTTTCAAATGATAGAAAAAGTAAATTAATATGCTGCTGATAAATTCTTGGCTAACGAAAAACAGACTTCTTGAATACATATGTACAGGGTGATTATAATTAAAGTCCCACTTTCAAAATGCTGTAAAAAAAGAAACACTCTTCACAATGAGTTCAAATTTGAATTGAAGATACTTGAGGAAGGTAGGAAACGGCATGGAATCAAAAAAATGCTCCAAAAAAGTTCCACCAATTTTTCCCATCCAATTTGGTGAGATCTTGCCAAGGTGGATGGGCTTTCCGATGGGAATGTTTTCGTCAAAAACCGAAACAATCAATCACATGGAACCCTACAGTTGATTTAAGGTGCAACTCATGCCAAATGCGTTATAATTATGATTCAAAATATCATTGGCAGCCGAATTCACTTTCTTTATGCCGTTTACAGTGCCATCTATTAATATACTTTGGAATTTTTTTGATGCCATACCATTTCCTCTTCTTGAAGTATCTTCTGTTCAAATTTGAACTCATTGTGACTTGTGGTTCTTTTTTTTTTTACAGCATTTTGAAAGTGGGACTTCAATTATAATTACCCTGTATACATTATGGCAACAACATCATTATTAAATCAAACAAGCAATTAATATAATATAGTTGCTTTAATATATAATTATAATATACAACTATATTATTATATGAAGATTAATTTGTACTTTTATGCACAGCACGATAAAAAGATGATTAACTAGCTTACGGAAATTATTTATCTTAAGTTGTAGGTGAAAATAAGTATCACAGTTTATGAAAATCCAATTTTTGTTGCACTGGTACAAGAAATGAATCATTGGCTTAATTAATTCGCAACACTAAAAAGCTATTAATCCCATGTAAGGGTTGCCTTCGCTTAGAGCCACTCTGTGAGAAACACATCACCGTCGGAACAAAACAAGGCTTTAATGAAAACACAAAGAGAAAGTTGTGCAAATGTCAGTAAGAAAAAAAGAGGGTGCCAGAGGTTTTCCTAATAGCATCTGAGCCGGTATCCTCTCCTTTTGTAGAAGCTAACAAGAACAAAACCTCTGCGCTTTCGGCTGGAGGCAAAAGGGTTAAGCTCTGTTTCTCCAGAGATTTTCTGGAGATATATATACCCTGAGAGCGCGTTTTATCTCACTTTGTTAATAGAATGATCCGTAACAGGGGGTTTTTTTTTACCTTTCCTTTTTATAAGAGTATTCTTTTTTTATTAATTTTCCTAATTAAAATATATTTTTGAATAGAATTTTTCAGTAGTTCTTTAATTTAAGGTTGGTTAGGCTGTATATGAAGAGTCGTTATTTATAATAAGATATATTAACCCATAAATGTTTTTAAAATTCAAAAATCTTAGAATTTTTACAATGCATTTTAAATTTCAGAAGCCTTTGCTTTATTATTTTGTTTGAAAATAGATTATTTTCTTTTTATTTTTTTTATTTTTTTTTCTAAATTGTCTCTGGAAAGTAGAAATTTGAATGAGGCCTCAATTTATGTATTTAGCATTTAAATTTTTAAATGCTTCATATTATGTTTCTTGAAATAATTTATATCACACGAGCTATTAAAGCAAAAATCATTTTTCTGATTATTTAAATGATCAATTTTTAAAAACAGCGAAAACATGGAAACATTTAATCATACAAGATTTCACTTTTTAAAATTTACATAATCATACAGTAAAGCATTGGCTCACTTCTTAAATTTGCATACATTATATAGTAGATAATTTCTCAAATTCGTTATAAGCAAATATTTGAAAATGTACAAAATATATAAAAAAACACAGCATTTTATAATGAGTTATTTTATGTACAATATCATAATATGCCAATAAATATACAGTAATGAAATACATATAGGATATTACATCAATTAATAATACGATTAAAAAGAGAAAGATAGTATAGAGGCCTAGTGTGAGTTCTTTTGTGTGGTCTAGTGTCCTAGTGTGTAGTGGTCTAGTGTGTCCTAGTGTGTAGTGGCCTAGTTTGTAGTTTTCAAACTAAGGACTTCTTCGAAAACCTAAAAATGCTGTTAGGGTGTCTATGCCGTAATAACAATAAATCGACCAGCTTGAGAAGGAAATGAGGAGAGTGCACCTAATATTACAGGTTTTCCAAATTACTGTAACAAAGGGCAGACACCCTACTATACCCCTGGTTAATGTTGCATCCGCTATATTTCTGCCATTTAGCCCGAAATGATCTGAGAAAATACTTTGCATTTAATATAATATAATATTATTCAGTTTTTAGGTTTTGTAGCTATTTATACATTTTAACTATAAAATGTTTAAATTTAGCTTATATACATTTTATTACGAGAAAACTTCTGAATAAATACACATCATTACTCATCATTTTCATTATATGAAAATATTTTTAATTTAATGAAATATAAAAATAAAATATTTTAGTTTATAATAAATTTCATGAATAAGTGATATATTTTGTTTATAAATATGTCGAATGATAATATAATAATTTTATAAAAAGCAAATAATGATTAAAACAAGTAGAGCATTTACTACTAATTTTTTTTTGTAATACAAAAATTTAGACTTCAAAAAATGTGTAATTTATGAAGATGTAAGGAACAGTACAGAGGTATAATTTGAACAACTACATAATATTAATTTCCCTTTATATCCTAATAGCTAAAATGCTATTGTCTACAAAATTATTAACTTTTAAAAGGCGGAAATTTCATGAAAAAAAATAATGCTTCTCTTATAAATTGTCAGAAAAGGGATAATAAAGATTAAAATGATTATATTTAAGCAAAATTGAATACTATCTTTTTTAAAACAACTCAATACAAAATTAATGAATATTTTTTAACTTAATTTTCAAATAAATATCATGAATATTCATATTTCATTCTTTTAGAAAGTGTTAAGTATGAATATTAAAATTCAGCAAACTTCTAAAATCATTTTATACAATATTTTAAAGCAATCATTATTTATGTATTACGTTAGACGGAATTACGAAGGCCACGATGCTTTATTTCTTCAGAACATCAAAGTCTACGGCTAATATTTTAGAAAAATTTTGAGACTTTTCTGGTAGATAAAGAAAGGCTTAAAATATTAAATGTGTTCTACGAGGGAAAAAATTAAATTATTGAATGAATAAATTAATAAATATTCTTTTGAAATGCAAATGATTTTAATAAACTAGTTAACAATTCGTAGCGTGTATAACAGAAATGTTTGTTTAAATTAAAGTATTTCAAAATATTAAAAGTTTCAGTACATATATATATATAATTATTTAAAATCACACTCATATGGAAAGAAAAGGCATGATTGATTACTATATTTCATGTTAAACTGAAACATGAAATATTAGTATTATAATGATTCTTTATAATACGAATATTTTGAGACATGAAGTATTATAATATATATAAGTATTATATATATTATAATACTTCACGTTTATAATACTTTTTTATACGTATTATAATTATTCTTTTACATTCTGATTCTGATTATTCTTTTATATATAACGAGTTTCGTATTTCCATTATATAAGAGTAAATTAAAGCTCTTATATTAAATATCTAAATAAAAAGATTAAATAAATTTAGTTAGTATTTTTATGTTATTAAATTTGATAAATAAAAGATGTTATCCTAAAATATTAATGTATTGAAAAATATTATGCATTATTTTTAAATGCATGTGGCAAACACAATTTTCAGTAGGTCGTATTCACTCTATACTGCAAACAACCCACGCATGGACAATGACTGGAAAGCATTCCCTTCCGGGAGGTCCTTTAGGGATAACTGCCCCCATTTGTGGGTAGTAAGAGAGGAAACCCACGGCATATACAGTAACTATCAATGTGAAACTTTAATTCACGTTGTCAAATTCGCCGTCGATTCTTATCGTTTGAGAAAGCATCGTAACTGCAAAGGGAGGCTTCCGATCGGTCAAACCTGAACAATGCTACAGACTGGTGAGCGAGTGGATGAATTTTATATTTGTTTATCCACTGAAGTTTATTATATTTTATTAAATTATTAAATAAATTTGTGTAGCCTTATAAATTATGGTAATGCATCCAAACTAAAAACATTAAAACTGCTGTAAGGATATTTTAGCATGCATTTTGTTAATTATATTGAATATAAAATTAAGAAACAAACATTAGCTAATAATAAATTAAACTAGTAACTCAAAATTTGAAAGAATTTTTTGTTTTAAATAGAGGCTAAATACCTTGCATTTCACACTTTTTTACTTTTATAATTTAAATTTTTATTTAATTAAATTTTTTTGAGGACCTACATTTTTTTAGGAATTACAATATCTTCCAAATTAAAACTATTTTGATTGCAAGTCAGTTTTAATTTGTTGACAAAACGAATAATAGTGGGAATATATATTGTAGTTAACTAACAATTATCATGAATTAGATAACTGAGGTTAGACTACTTCATTATATAAGGTTCTGTTGGCGTTTCAACAAAATTTAGGTCTTCAATTTTGTCTTTTCTAGACTTAAATTTTAAATCTTCATCGGCAAAGTTTTCTGAATTTAAATTTCACTTTCCAGGTGGCGCTGGGATTAGAAACCCGTCACTGTGAGTAAAAGGCCTGATAGGTGAAGAAGGGGTTTCAAAAGTGAAGAAATGGTTTTTTTTTCTTTTTTTTTTGTTTTCCGAAAATAGCAGTCAGAGCATTCCCTCCATACCATTGGAATTGTAAGCGGCTTTTGTTATGACTTTCTTTTTGATCAAACCACTAAGCAATGTTACAGCAAATACGAGGTCCCAAGATTTGTCTTGATCACAGATTTGACAGTCGCGATAAAGTTTATATGCTTTTTTCTTTCATCAGTGCAGCAATATTCCTTCTTAGGACTTCAAAGTAAGTTCGTCGCAGACATAACAAAATATTTGGATCACAATTATAGTATTTTAAGCAATCTGTTCGTATAGAAATAAACACTGGGTTGAACTCAAAGACCAGTTGTTCAAATAAATTAATACAAACACCTTTTAACTCGACACGTAGGTCTAAATTAAACGGAAGTGACACACGCGGACCAGGTGTCGAGTTTATCAGGTTGAAAGACTTGTTTTGACAGGTCTGGCGTGTATTTGATTCCTATATTGGATTCTATACTTCATAAATTGTTGGCGACCATCTTTGTTTTAATAAAAACCGCAAAGCAAATAGGGTACTGTTTAAAAAAACATTTTGCGAACTGTAAAATATATATATTTAAAAATATGTAAAACTACAAAAAATAATAAAACTAAACTGAGTGGTAGTGATCAAATTATTTTAGTTATATTTGTCCTTGGCTACAGTTATCCATTTAACAAAATTACTGCCGAACAGTGTAATATAGTTAACTTTCATTGTACATAAAATAGAATAATTGAAACCTAAACACATTTGAATATTGATAAAATAAAAAACCCCGTTGAAAATTAATAGAAACAACAGTAAAATAATTGATATTCTGTTTACAGAATAATGACAAAAACAACTAATTAATGCGGAAGTTTTAGATTGTCTTCAATCTGTCACGACGAAGAAATGAGTAATGTATTACTTTTGTTGACAATGCCGAGGAGAATCGTAAATCATAAGAAATAAAAAAAGCAACTGTATTTAATTGTTTTTCTTTTTACTTTGATTATAAAAAAAAAATAGCTATTGTCTCAATGTTACATTTAATATTCCTTAGAATAAATTATTTGATAAAAAATCGTATTACTTTAAATATTTCTTTATTTTAAATACTAAATTGAAATTAATTTTCACGATTATGAAACCAAATGTAATTTAACTTTCATTTGTAAGGTGAAATATAAGACGGAAGTAGAATTAAATATATCGTATTTACTTTAGAAGTATTTATGACAATAACGATTGAAAGTTTATGATATATTTTTAAAATTATTTCTATTTTTATTTTAAATTAATTTGCATATTAAATAAAATAAACCCTCAAATTAAATAGTATTAAATAATTTTTTTTTCAAAATTTTATATTAAAAATTTATTTTAGATTTTTGGTAAACATTTTGGTATTTGGAATGAATAGTCCCTCGACTTAATGATATGTTAATTTCCGGAGAAGAGTTTTAGGGATAAATAGGAAAGTAAGGAAACTAATCCCCATCTTGTCTCTTCCTTTCTGAAGTTTGCTTCAGTTTGCAATTTAAGATGACTTTCATGTGACTTCTGATTTCTCTCACTAAGTTATTACACATCCCCAAAGGTATTAATGCTTCGATGCACTAACTCATGAGCCGTGAGGTTGTTGATTTTTAAACTACTCAGTATCATTTCAATATTTTAGCTTGGCATTGGTGCTATTGCAAAAGAGATTAAATTCTCCTTATGAGTTTTGACACTTATTCATAAATAAAACTTAAGGTTTTTCCAACTTTTACGTTTGTCAATACTTTTAGGTAGTGACTTGGTGGATGGCATAGTTATCTTCTGAAATGGGAAACATTGCAATAACAAAGAAAAAATAAAGTTTAAAATAAAGTTAGTTCCTGACACATGCTACTTGAATCTTCGTCGGAATTAATCAGCATTAATCCGTAATCCAGAACATTTCACTTGGGGAAGAGAGTGTAAAAATTCAAATGCCTTCTGTAGGTTTGTGGTTTAAAAATTGCTGTGGCACATTACACCGGCTGTATAGCAGAATGCGACTTGTGCAACGCTGAATTTGCTTCATATATGTTTTTACAGCTAAACATCGAAGTGCTTGCATTCAAAAATAAAGAAATAGCATGTGATCAAAGAAAAGTAAAATTACAAATCATCAATATTAAAGTTTTACAAATCATTAAAAAATTATTTTTAGGAAAAAAAATTACCTTTATTAGATATCTATTACTATTCGAAATATATTATTGCATTTTTAAGCACAAATTTCTTATTTATTTATATTTAAAATGAAAAAAATTTTCTTTAGTAATAATATTTTAATCATTTTTGGGTGAGTGATGAATAGAATACGACAATTTAGGTAATATATTTAGTTCACTTTAAAATATAATTTCACAAAAAAAAAGTCTAAAGAATTATTTGAAAATGATATCAGCTATTAATAGTTTTTAGTTAAAAATTTTAGCCATATTTTTGTATACACATGGGATATTTTTTTTCACAGGTTTATCACTATTTTTTATTTCATCTGGATTTTTATATTTCTGGTCTCACTTATGCTTATAATAGTTACTATTTATATTGCCATATATTACTATTTTTATTGTCCAATTTCTTAGCATATTACTCTTGTACTATTATGCCATACCTAAATTTTTTTTCAAGGATCAAAGGTATATTTGTTGATAAATAAAATCCACAAAGCAATTTTCACACTAAAGTCAGCAAAAACAATTAATCATCATAAGTTGTAAAAAAATATTTAAACGTATTTGGATACTGAAACATTTTTTTATTTAATTAATTGTGTTACTAATATTACATTAATGATTTTTTTTGCATAAATGAATTTAAAATATCCTACAAAACTCTACGTTGGAAAAAAAATCAATTAAGACAGATAATGAGATTACACAAAAAGTTAATGTTATTTTGTGATTTATTCGATTTAAATTAAATGAATCAGAAAATGATATGCTTTGTTTATTTAGCAAATGCTAAGTATTTGCAGAGGAACTGCTTTTCTTTTTTACTCTAATGTAATTGCTTTTGTTTTGCTATACCATGCGTGAAGCGGCAGTCTAAACGAACAGGGAATTTTAAATAAATTGAAGGCCAAATGGGACCTTAAGAATAAAGAAATAAACCTTTTACTTTTTTTTGCATTTGTTAAGAAAAAACGCATTTTTTATAGTTTTAAGTATGCAGCTCGAATTTTGGTTACATTGAGCATGACGACTTCAGATGAAATGACGATTCTTTATTTAAGCTTCTCTGCCACACACATATCTGGAGGGAATAGTTAAATAGTCAATGAATGCAAATGGTTTGCGAGTGATATTTTCCATTTCAAATTGATATATCTTCTAGAACTTAAAAATCAGAAATTCTTCTTGAGAGATCTCATGAGGTCACAAAAAACATGCTTTGCATTCCTTTTTGAACCCCTGGAATCTGAAAAAACATTTAGATGTAAAGCATATGATTTAAGTGGAAAAAACAGACCTTATACTTAACACACACATATTACAGTATGTTTTATAAATTTACTATATTGGACGTCTGTATTGAATGTACTTTACATGCATTTAGCTTTAACCTCAAATAAGGATTCATATCTTCTTGTGGTTTTGCTGAATTTAAAGCAAAAAAAAATGACAGTTTTTTAATTACGGGTTTTAACTATCTTACACTATAGAAAATTAATATTATGTTAGAAAATCAAGCTTTCGAAATTCAATAATCTTATAGTTTAGATAAAATTTAATAGACTAATTATAATTTGACATTGCATTAAAAGTAATAAAAACATATATATCGCTTAACTCTTGTTAAATTGATAGTGGTGACCTTCACATCCACATAATTAAAAAAAATTTTTATTGCAAAAAAATTATCAATATTAAATAAATAACGTATAATTTCATGCATGCAAGTACAAGAAATCTATGCACAAAAAAAGTCAAATTCTTTCTATTTTTTGGATTTCATTTTGTTTTAAAATGTAAGTACAAAAAATTAAATATTAATATAAAAATTCTGTATTTACTATTTACATCACGGGAATTTTTTTAATTTTTTTAATCTGCATAAACTTTACATAATTATATGTGAGAATTTATAAAACTTTAATTCCGTTCATTCTCTGTGTGGAAAAACTATCCAATCAATTCGGAGAATAATATTGTTAAAAACTAAATATAATGTATTCTTAGATATAAAAAAAATCTAATAACAGATCTGCAATGTATATTTTATTAATATAAAGAGTAAACCTGAGATAATTATTTGGAAAACACATCATAATAAATTGAAATCATTGTGTGAAGCTATTGTGTTTTTAGACACTATTTTTAGCAACATTTATATTTGTTAAAGAAATAATGTAAATCTTCAGGATAAAAATTTTTTAATTTAAATGCATTTTAATA